>WNWK01057716.1:0-10660 GCA_009830355.1 Cherax destructor
TTTTTGGACCTTCTTATCAGGCTGAAAGGGTTGATGAGTGCGTTTGGTTGTTCTCTGGTTATTAACCCCCTTCTGTATTGTTTTCATATTGGTGCCTTTTTTTATGGTTTAAGGATGCGGGGTGTTAGCCAGGGTTGTTAAGTCTTTAACGGGATCTTTTTATTTTTGGAATTTTTATGAGGTTGGGGGTTTTTTTAAAAATTTTTGTATTCATTAGTATCTGAATATGTTTCAACATTTGCAATTTTTATGTTTAAAAAAATTAAAACAGCTGACTCATTATGTAGTCTGAAGGTAATTTTTGTAATTTCTTGGGGAAAAATCCTAGGATTATGAAAGGTGGGTAGGGGTCTGTTTTTTCTGTAAAATTGCCTGATTTTAGGGGGGATATAGTGTTAGCCCAGTGTGGTCAAATAATAGGCTATTCTCGAGATTCTTTGGTTTTGTATTTTGGGTGAAACAGTTCTCATAGTTTTGTGAATTCGTTCCCTGTGGGTCCTGGTCATGGGAATTTATGTTGAAATCCCCTGTGAGAAAAATGATCTTTGTTCAGGCATAACCCATTATCAGGTTCCTTTTTTTTCACTAAAGTGGGGGATGTTTGACTGTGGTAATTTTAGGATGTTTATCACTGTGAGGGTTTTTGCGGTTTTTTGTTTAAATTTGCTTTAATATATTCCCATCTCATCCCTTGTGCAAGATTTTTTGATACATTCAAGTTGATCATAATATTTTGCTTTCCCCCCCCTGCGGGTCTGTCCTACAGTTTGAAGGGGCTTTTAAACCGGGGACAAAAACCTGTAGTATCAGGCTTTAGCCGGGTCTCAGTGAGTGTGATGATTGACATATTGGTCTGTAGGGATTGGAGTAGTGCTGTGAGGTCATCATAATGTTTCTCAAGATCTAACATTGTAATTGAAGATGTTAAGTTATTGTTGGCTCTATAATGTCTTTGCTTGATCTGCTTTTAAATCTTTTTTTGGAACATGAAAATTTTAATAATAGTTGATATAGGTAAATTTTTAATCATAATTTATGTGATTCTATAACTAGACTTGGGAAAATGGTTATCTAAACTTAATTATGGACTAGATTAAATTTTTTATAATGGGTTAATACAATTTGGCAAGTGTTTACAGTAATTTTCAGTGATATGGATTTTGAAAAAAGTAATGAAATTTGAACTGGCTAATAATTTGAAAATTTATGACTATTTTAAAAGAAGGGAAAAAAAAAATTTTTTGATTAATTTTACGGGTTTGGGAAATTTTATTTAAAAAGGGAATGGGTCAATGATAAAGACTATTGAAAATGAAAAAATAGTTTTGACTAATATTAAAAAATTTTTGATAAATTTAAATAAAAAAGTGGCTGAAATTGGCTTATGGAAAAGGTATTTAAAATTTAAGTAAATAATTACTTTTTGGGTGTTGCTTAAAAAGAAATATAAATAGTCTTTTTTTAAATAAAAGTTGTTTGATGTAAGAATACAATTTTTTTTATTCAATATTGCTCTGGAAGAACTTTTACAAACAAACAAACAAAAAACAAATTTTATTTCATTGCAGGTTACATGGGTTTTGGAAATTAAATGTAAATTGAGTGCAAGGGAGCCACTGACATGCCATGGCATTAGGGGCGTTATTCTAGTCCTTAAAAACTAGGTACTTAATTTTAAAGAAATTTATTGAGTTTATTCTAGTTAAAAATTATTTTCAAAATTACAATATGATGAAATTTTCTTTTAAATTTTAAAAAAAATTTATATTAGATCGGGGGGGGACAGGTGTTAAGATTCTTGAATGATAATAGGGGGAAATTTAGATTATCTTAAGGAAAAAAATTTAGCATTTTTTGACATTAACTTATAATATGGTGGGGGAACATAATGGAACTTTTTTAAAAAAATTTTAGATTATCTTTTGGAAAGTAACAATGAGCTTTTTTAAAAAATGTTTTTTAGCATGATCTTTTTGGTTTGGGTATTTTGGGGTTTTTTAGTTGAGTCTTAAATTGATTTTAAAAAATTATCTTAATATTTACTGGTAAGGGTTGGGTTTGGGGCCCTTTATGTGCATTTAAAATTTTTCATGGGGTTAAAAAATGAACACGGGGTATATAAAAAAATGATCTTGGTTGTTTGGGTCATGGGTCCTATTAAAGTTGGTGAGGGGGTTTTGAGAAAAAGGGGGGTTTTATTAGGTGTAAAGTTTTATATATGTAGTAGGCAAAGGGGGTAAGTATGAATGTTCTTTACGGGGGAGTGGGTTTTAGACTTTTGAATATTGGTGGGTATGCTGTCTGGGGGGGAATTTTTTCATTCTGACTACGGCCTTTTGTTGTGTTATGAGTGGTCAAGGTGTTTTTCTTTTGGCCCCCTCCAGTTCCCCTAGGTGAATGGGTAGATAAGTGAATGATATAGTGAAGGGGGCTGAAAAAAATTTTTTAAAAGGGGGATCTTTGATAATATCCCCCACTGTCTTGAAATTTTCTTGGAAATTTTTTGTATATGTTTTGGAAAAATTTAAAAGGGTACTGTCAAGGTTCCTGGAATTTTTTTCCCCCTGTGAGTCTTGTGATGGGTGTCCATTAAGTGTTATGTTAAGTGGAACATTTGTGACTTTTTTTAAAATGTATGAAGTAGGTCTTGTCGGGGATTGAAGAAAAAAATTTTTTCGTCACCCCCTGTTGATATTTTCTGAAAAGGGGTTGGGGGGCCGGGTTAATTTTGGGTTTGGGTAAAAAAGACATATGTTTTGTCATCTGCAAATAAAATGGGGTTTTAGTAGTTGTGATGCATTCGGTAGGTCATTTATGTAAATGAGGGGAGGGCCCCCCGGACACTTCCTTGGGGGACTCCGATTGAATTGGGTTGGAAGAGTTTTTTTTTCCCCCTTTGGGGACACGTATTGGCTTCTGTTGGTGAGGTATGATTTTAGGTAGTTGGGGGGGTCCCCCTTTTTTCCATAGTGTGCTAATTTTGTGGGGAGAAAAACAGGGGCGACTTTTCCAAAAACTTTGCGGAGACAATGAAGATTCCCAGTGGGACTTCTTTTTCTCAAGTGCTGTTTTAATTTAAATCCAACATGTGTGTAAAGCATCGTTTGTGCTCTTGTTTGTCCTGAATAAAATTTTGAGGGGGGTTGAGTACATTGTGAAAAGACGGTGGGAATAGATTTGTCTATGAATTAATTTTGAAGTTTTTAAAAAAACAATGGAAAATTTAAAAAATTGGTCTATAATTATTCGGGTCTTTTAAATCCCCCCTTTTTTGTGGAGGGGGGGTCCCCCTAGCTATTTTGAGAATTGGGGGAAAGGTAGAGGTTCCCCAAGGGTTTTTATTGAATGTTTGTTATGATTGGTGACAGTACCTGTGAAGCTTTTTGTACATAAAAGTTGGTAGGCTGTTTATGTCTCCTCCCTTTTTTTTTTAAGGGTGTTGATTAGGCCCCGAGACTTAATTTGGGGGTTGGGGTGGGGGCGGGGAAGGGGTATTGGGGTGGGTTTTTTGGGGGGGTAGTCTGTTGGACGGGTGTTTGAGCTTGGATTTTCTGCTAGATTCTTTCCTATGGTGGAAGAAAACATTAAGTCTGTTTGCTGTCTCAGTAGGAAAAGGGGGGGTTCATCTGCTCTTGAAATTTTGGGGATGGTTTTTTTTTTGCTATCTTATTATTTCCTAGAATTGCAAAAAAGGGTTTCCCCCGGGTCTTTTTCATATCCCTTTTTTTATGTTCTGGGTCTGTTCTCATAATACAATTTTTTTGATCTCCTTATCGGCTGGTAAGGGTTGATGATAGCGTTTGGATTGTTCTCTGGTTTTAGACCCCTTCTGTATTGTTTTCATATTGGTGCCTTTTGTTAATGGTTTAAGGATGCTGGAGTGTTAGGGGGGTTGTTAAGTCTCTTAGCTTGATCTGTTTAGTTTTTAGGGCAATGTTTGTTATGAGGGGGGTGGGTTTTGTTAAGGAAAATTCTTGATGCATTCATTAGTATCTGTTTTTATGTTTCTAACTCTTTATTGACCCAATGTTAATCATAGCTGTTATAAAGTTATTTGTGACTCATTATGTAGTCTGGGTAACTTTTGTAATATCTAGGGGCAATTTAAAGATTAGTTATGAAAAGGTCGGATAGTGGTCTGTGGTGTTGTCTGTATGATGCCTGTTTTTTAGAGGGGCTATAGTATTAGTCAGATGTGGTCTATAGTGAGGTACTAGTCTCGGAGATTCTTGTAGGTTTGATATTGTTGGTAGTAACAACAGTTGCTCATAGTGTTTGTAATTCTGTTACTTGTGGGTCCTGGTCATGTTAGGGAAGATTTATATTGAAATCTCCTGTGAGAAGCAAATAGAATTTTGTTCATGTGTGCATCAGTTATTAGGTTACCTAGTTTTTACAAAATTGGTAATGTTTGACTGTGGTAATCTGTAGATGTTTATCACT
Source organism: Cherax destructor (assembly GCA_009830355.1). Taxonomy (NCBI): domain Eukaryota; kingdom Metazoa; phylum Arthropoda; class Malacostraca; order Decapoda; family Parastacidae; genus Cherax; species Cherax destructor. The sequence goes on from WNWK01057716.1 coordinate 4,444, forward strand.
GTAGGGGTTTTTGCGGTCTTTGATTTAAATTTGCTATAATATATTCTCCATCTCATCCCTTATGCAAAAGTTATTGATACATTCAATTATCTGAGTAATATATAGCTATTCCACCCCCTCCTGGGTTTCTCAATTGTGAATGGCTGTGTAACCTGGGATGCCATAGACATCAGTATCAGGCTTAGCCAGGTCTCAGTGAGTGTGATGATTGACATATTGGTCTGGAGGGATTGGGTAGTGCTGTGGGGTATCTAATGTTTGCTCAAAGATCCCAACATTTAATTGAAGATAATTATTTATTTTTTCTGAGTAATGTCTTTGCTTGATCTGCTGTGTAATAGTTCAGTTCTGTTGGAATCAAAGTAAGTCATTTAATAATAGGTTGATATGGATCAATTCCTGTAATCATAAAAATTTGATGTGATTCTATAACTGACCTGAAAGAATAGATAATACTAAACTTAATAATTTTGATACTAGAATAAATGCTTAGGAACTATTTGATTATTACAAATTTTTAATAAGAGTTTGTAAAAAGAAAACAGGGTTTTGCAAGTTCTTGAGTGGAATTTGTCCTTAGTCAATTGATACAAATGCCCAATTTTTAACTATGGTAGTTTACTAAAGCGGGAATAAAGGGGCTAGGGAAAATGATAGCAAACAATGAAAATAAAAAAAAATTGGGACCGAGTTAACCTTAATTATTATAATAAAAATTAATAAGAAAAACTGTGGCAGTTAGATTTTTAGATAAAATCTAGGGAAAATAATAGTAAACAATGAGGGTTAACACTTTAGGGAATATAATAGTAAATAAAAATTTAAAAAACTTTAGCAAAAAATAACCTTTTTAAATTTAAAGTTAACACTTTGGGAATATAATAGTAAATAAAAAAGTAAAACACTTTGGGACCAGAATTAGCACCTTAAGTAAAAAGGAATTATTGGATGAAAGGCAGTACTAGGTATTGATTTGCTGGAACTATTTCAAAGAATATATAAATGGGGTTAAATTAAATGGACAGATATAAATATGATATAAAAATTAACTTAGAAGCAAGATTTGGTTTATATTATAAAGTTGAAGCAAGTAATAACACTAAAAGTAAAGTACATAGTGTATGAGGTAGTTGGTATAGAAGTATATAGTACAAAAAAAAATTTACAAAGTAGTAGTAACATACACTAATACACCCCCACTATTTTATGTGTTGAGACAATTGGCTAATAGTATGGAATGTCAGCTTTCAAGGAAGTTGGTGGGGATCACGTTGTTTGATATAGAAAATTGCTTTACCTGTTGATACTTTTCGAACTAATTTTTCCCCCTCACAAGCCAAACCTGATGGATTTTGTTCTCCCGTTTAAGTTTTCTCCCGCCTAAACAGAAGGTTTTTGGCGTTTCCCCGGTTTTTTTTCGTTGAAGTATACTCCACATTTCATTTAATTGCTGATTTAGTTAGATTCTTTTTTGTATCATAGAATGAAGTCTGATCATTATACTAGGTTTACCTTGTTTTCCTACAATCGTGTTTCCTTGATTTCATTCCTTTGCACATTAACTTGTAGGTGGTCTTGTAATATGCTGATAGCAGTTTCCTTGCACTGGGATTGAGTTATGTCTCTGGGAATGTGGTTGCTGTTTATTATAACTGCATCAGACAAGTTATCTTGTTCGGTTTTGTCATCTTAAAATCAAGATATTCATCAATGAGTGTGCATGTTGTTATTCCAGTCCTTGATTCTGTTTTACCTTCATATTCAAGTTGTTATTTGATCGGTGTGACTGGTTATAACTGTTTGTAAGTATTTTTTGGTCAGTACTTCCCGATGTAATCTTCTCTTCAAGGTTTTGGATCTTGATCTCAGGTTAATTGCTTGGATTCATATTTCACTAGTTTTGCTTTGATGTCTTTGTTTTCAGCTTAAAAAGGGCAAAGATGTATTCCCTAATAGTATCAGGGTAGTCATACCTTGATGCCCAGGAAGGAACCTCGAGGCTGGGGGGGTTTTGGTGGGAGAGTCGCCATGGTGGGTGATGTTTTTTTTTGGGGGGCCCGGGGGGGGGTGTGGGGGTTGTTGATGCACCGGCTTTCTGTTTTAGACATGTTGTGTTTCAAAGTCCTTGCGTTGGTTTCTTGGTACTGTTGTTGTTTCCTCTCGTTTCCGCTCATGTATCCAAGTGAAGCTATGGAGGAGGCTTTTTTTCCCTTTTGGGGTTGGGTTAGGGGGTTGTCTGGCAGCCCGACGTTTTGGAGTTTTCAGGGCTGTCTTCCTTAGATCTTCAATTTTTGTTAAGGTTTGGGTAGCATTTCTAGTATTCTTGGGTCTTATGTGATCTCTTGGGTTTGTGGGTTGACCTTCAATTAGGAAATCCGCTTTGATGACGAGTTTTGAGAATAAGGGCTGCTAGGATGCTGCCGCTGCGCCCACTCTAGTTTATAAAACTTAGTTTATAAAAGGCAATAAGAGGGGTAAATGAATGCAAAGAACTATTGGACTAATAGTAAAAATAGTTTTGATTAAATTTTAAGCAAATAAAGTGACTGAAATTTGCACGGTAAAAGGTATTTAAAAATATAAGTAAATAATTGTTTTATTTTGTAGTTGCTTAAAAAAATCAAATACACAATAAAATAAGTGGTACCTGGGTTACGATATTTTCGTTCGGGAATGCTGTTCAAGTGCCATTGCAAAATTTATCCCCATAAGAATAATGTAAAATAGACTGGGCCTTTTACACCCCCAAAAAAAATACCTACAAAAGCATTTAAAAAAAAAAACTTACATAAAAAAGGGCGATTTTGGGGACCTCGTAACCAAAACCACTGTAATTGTTTGATTATAAGAATACCAAAAAATAGTAAAGGTTATAATTAAATTTTAAGTAAAAAGTAATTACTAATACTGTAAATGAGGATAGTGAGGCTCAGGTTAGGGTGTGGGGAGAGGGGTTACTTTGGAAAAAGTAGGTCTTAACAGGGATGTGTAAATGTCATTATGGTTGTTTAATATATTTATAGATGGGGTTGTAAAAAGAATAAATGCAAGGTGTTGGGAGAGGGTAGGATTAAATTGTGGGGAATTAAATGCCCAAAAAGGGGTTACAATTACATTTGCTATTTATACAAACTTATAAATTCCCAAAAAAAGTTCAAAGGTTAGTGGGCGAGTTTGGGGGAGTTGTAAAGGTGAAAGTTAAATGAACATAGATAAGAGTAAGGTGATGAGGGTATCAAACAATTTAAATAAAGAAAAATTGGATATCACATTGGAGAGGGATTATGGAAAAGTAATTTTTTTTTGATATTTGGGAATTGAGGATTTGCGGATGGGTTTTATGAAGGATGGGGTTAACCATGGGAAATTTATGAAGGAAAAAGGTGGTGGTGGTTGGGATTTTGGGGCAAACTTTTTCCATGGGGCAAAGAAGGGAATTGGAAAGTATAGTGATACCAACACTCTTATATGGGTGTAAGTATGGGTTGCAAATGCTGCAGCGGGGAGGCTGGAGGCAGTGGAGATTCCTGTCTAAGGGCAATGTGTGGTGTAAATATTAAGCAGAAAATTCGGGAAAGTGGAAATTGGAGAAGGTTGGAGTTACTAAAAGTATTTGTCAGAGGGCTGAAGAGGGGGTTTTTGAGGTGGTTTGGTTTTAGGGAAAAATGGATCAAAGTAGAATGACTTGGAGAGCGTATAAATCTGGGGGGAAGGAAGGCGGGGAGGGGTCGTCCTAAAAAAAGGGAGGGAGGGGTAAAGGAGGTTTTTTGGGGGGGCTTGACTTTCAGCAAGCATGTGTGAGCGTGTTAGATAGGGCGGGTGGGGCAGGTGTTTTGGGACCCTGACGATCTGTTGGAGTGTAAGCAGGGTAACATTTTGTGAAGGGATTCAGGAAAACCAGTTAATTGATTTAGTTGGACTTGAGTCCTGGGAAAAGGGGAAATACAATGCCTGCACTTTAAAGGAGGGGTTGGGATAGTGCAGCTGGAGGACTTTCTCAGCTGTCGTATCTAACCCTCTCCAAAGACAGTGATTATGTATGAGTGTGGTGAAAGTGTTGAAATGATGAAAGTATTTTCTTTTTGGGTATTTTCTTTCTTTTGGGTCACCCCCGCCTCTTGGGAGATGGCCGACTTGTTGAAAAAAAAAAAAATTTGTAGGGGAAAAAAAAATAAATAATAATAATTGCTGTGAAGTGCTCTAAATGTCATACCAGATAATTTTTCTTATGACAAGAGTGATTTAGGATTTTCCCCCTGATGTAAACATCTCATGGGCCTGCCTGCTTCTTTTCCCCCATCGATAATATGGCATATATTATTCATTTCAGCCTTTATTACAGTTCGGGTATTTATCATGTTTCTGATATCAATTTAGAATAAATGTAATAATAGAAACCTTTATTTAGTACATTCATTACTTACTTCCTTACAATATTTGAGGGAAAACTTTCCTTAACCTTTGAACCAAACAATCATAAAACACATGAAAACATAGTAAAATATTGATATATATACAGTACTACATACATGTTATACTTATTTTTAAAACAAATAATGAAAAACAAAACATCAGTAGGGAGTGGGGGGGGGCGCTGCGGGGGAAAAGGAAAGGGGTAGGGCGCTCGGGTGGTGGGAAACTTTTGATTTGGTGGGTGGGAATTTGGCGGCTGGGGGTCCAAATGTGTGAACCCCGCAAAAAGGGGCGGAGTGGGGAGACCTGTACCCACTTCCCCGGGGGGGGGCACTTCTGTCTTCCTCCCCTTCTCCCTTTCCATGGATCTTCCTTATCCTGCCATTCTCTTGCTCCTTCCTTGGTGTAGCCCCCCTTTTACTGCATGAACTGGTCATCCTTCCCCGGGCAGCATGAGGGGTTCAGGTTTTCCAATTTTTTCCCTCTACATTGCCAGTTTGGGAGTAAGTGGGGGTTTGTAAAACTTCACCCTGAAGTCTGCTCAAGTCCATTACCGGCTTTTTCCCAAGGAAAATTTCACGTAGGTTACCATTTCAGACCCCCAAAATACACTTCCACAAGAACTTACAAAATTATACTTACATAATTGCACGATTTCCGGGGGTTTCCCCGGGGGCCCCTGTACAGTGGACCCCCGATACGCATTATTTAGTTTCAGAATGCTGTTGGCCGTTCCAACAAATTTGTTCCCCCTTTGGAATAATGTAAACTAAATTTGTCTTTTAGACCTCCCAAAATACACTTACAAAAGCATTTACAAAAATAAACTTACAAAAGGGCGAGTTTGGGACTAACATAAACCGGGGGCCCTGTACCTTCTGCCCCTTTCAATCCTGATGATATTCTCTTTTCATGTGGAATTCATGGATCTTCTTCCCAGTCATCTTCATTCCTAAATGGTCTTTCTTTTCCCTACCAAAAGGGCTGTGGAAGGACTTCTTCCTTGGTTTTTGGGGGTTACTGTGAATTCCCCCCAAAAACAAGGTTTGACTGGGTTTTCTAGCCATCTGTTCAAAACCACCATATGGATTCCGCCTCCTGCCAGACAGAATTCTGTATTCCTGTTCCCCCCCCCTGTGTGTACAAACAGCACACAACCTTAATTTCACTTTTCTTGATTCTCATCCCCCTTTCCTTTTTTTGTTCTTCTACCCTTCATAGAGGTTTCCCCAGGGCTTCAGGTTTTCCTTTGGGACTCTCTATTAGCCTCTATTGGCACTCAGTCTTTCCATGACCCTTCTAGTAGGTTTGAGTCTATGAATTGTTAATCTTCTTTCCCAGTGTTGTTTGCCTTCAGTCTTTCAACTTCCTGGTATTTCTAATGAGGGGTTAGCTTAAAATTACCTCCTTCCTGCTGGTGCATTCTCTTTTCTAATTGGTTTTTCATAAATTGATTCGTATGAGTACATACTTGGGGGTTTGGTTCTGGCAGGCGTGCTTTCTTCATTTGCTCATTCTACTAAATTTCCTTCTAGAAAACCTAGGGAAAACATGCATCATTAGAAAATCATTGGACATGGTGTTTAACATCCCAAAAAAATTCCGACCTGACATTCAGATCCCAATCTCTCCTCTAGGAATGATTGACCTCCTGACTCTCCATCACCTGATCTGACCTTAAGATTTATATCTCTAGAGAATTGTTTTTGCTTTTTCTGTGTACAAATGTGAAGCCACGGGATGAAACTTTGTGTAAATTTTCCCCTTTAAAAGTGTTTTCAAAAAATTCCACCTTATTAGATAC
>WNWK01057717.1:0-10660 GCA_009830355.1 Cherax destructor
TATTCTATCAAATAAGACCAAGAAACTAAGAATACAACCATAAAAACCATACAAAAATACACCACGAAGTCGCTATTTTAAACCAAAAACACAGTTGTATTTTTTTTCATTATGCACTGTGTGCTGCAGGATTTTTTATACAGTGCACACTCACCACAGACCCATTCTCTCATATCTAGGCCCAAATTTACCACTCACAGCTTATCTGTACTAGAGCAAAGACAGTGACCTCAAACCCATAGTAGTACAGTATGGATGGCGAAGTGGTTATATGTGAGAGTGGAAAAAATAACTTTATTAATGTATTTTCAAGGCTGGCGGTTTGGGCGTGTACCGTACATATTTTAGGGAACTTAAATTGCCATTGGACGGCAAGGTGCTAGTAACTCCTTGTGCAAACAAAGCTCTGGCCCCACTGTTTACCTCTAATAAACTGGCATATGAGCCATCTTCAGTGTAACTACCTGTTACACTGAGGCCTGGTCACAGACCGGGCAACAGGGGCGTTGACCCCTGGAACTCTCTCCAGGTAAACTCCAGGTATAATTACATTTTTTATTACAGATTTGTAATTACAGTAGTAGAAGTATGCTGGTGGTGTACCATCTACAGTCATAATTGTACATTACATATATTATTGCAAGTGAGAACAAACTATTACAACAAGGACATCTGTTGACAAAGTTTTGAACTGACAGAAAGAACGATAGCACTTCACAAGTCAAATACACATTAAATACACGTCAAACACAGCAATGATATGAGACATTATTATCAACCATGAGGCAGAGTCAACATCCAAGTAATATAGTACAGGAGTACAGTAATGTATATTACAGTACAGTAATGTATAGTATAGAAGTACAGTAATGTATAGTACAGGAGTACAGTAATGTACAGTAGTATAGTACTGTACTTTTCTACTTGCAGCTCCAGCATTGGCAGCACAACTTACAGAGAAAACAAGGACCAAGGGAGACATAACAACAACATACAAAATACTAAAAAGACTCGAGAGAGTGAATAGGGATAGTGTTTAAGAGGAGAAAAAGGTCATACGTGGACACAGTTAAAGAGACAGACAAGTCACAGGGATGTCAGGAAATATTCTTCAACCTCAGGGAGATTACAGAGTGGAATGACCTGGATGAAGAAGCGACGGAAGCAGACTCCCACGAGGCAGTTAAGAGGCAGGGCCAGGAGCTGAGACTCAACCCCTGAATCACAAATAAGCAAACACAGGAAATGATGCAGTCAAACACAAACTGAGGTTATTTTCGACAGATTACTTCCGCAGTCCTGGTTGTGTGAGGTCAAACACGTATAAGACCAGTGTGAGCCTTACTCTAGCCTGGTTCATGACTGATAACAACACAGAAGAGAATAGTTAAAGTTATCGTAGTTTCATGAACACTGACTCACAGTCTTGTGCCAGATATTATAACATATAAACCACTTGTATTGTTTATGTTTCTGAATGTTGGTAGAGTGAATGTGGTGTTATCTTAACATTAACAAAGTGAATGTTGGTAGAGTGAATGGGTGTAATCATAACATTAATGTTGGGTAATTTTAAGTATGGGTGTAATCTTAACATTAACAAAGTAATGTTGGTAGAGTGAATGTGGCTGTTATCGCACCATTAATAGTGAATGTTGGTTGAGTGAATGTGGGTGTAATCTTAACATTAACAATCAAGAGTTATTTTAACCAATGCCAGGGTCTTGATCACTGTGAATAATGACAACCAGTCAGGTCTTGATCACTGTGAATAATGAATACCATGGAATGGTCACATTTTTCAAATTCGCACTATTCAAATTATATGTAATTTTTGCACGAGTTGAATAGTTTTGGAAAAACTAGCATAAATTAATTTTGCACTGATTAAACTTGCATGAATCAAGACCTAACTGTATATAGACAATTTTAATACACACAAAACTGAGCGTTATTGTGATACCAGTGATTTGTAAATTTTAATGCAAACTTTGATAACAAACAAAAACTGGTGCCAGAAATGGCTATCAAAGGGTATTGCAAAGTCCACTTTTAAAACTAAGATTTATTTTTAAAAACCATCCAAAATATTCTAAGTTCAAAAAACAATGCAAATCTTTTGTGTAGTTTTATTTAAAATTTATATTAGTATTGTATTATTAAAAAGATTTTCAATATATTATATACTAACTAAAAGGAAGTACAGTAAATGAATGAAATACAGCCTCTCCTCACTAACGACGGAGTTCCGTTTCTGAGACCACGTCGTTAAATGAATTCATCGCTAAGTGAGGAGCATGCTATAATGGTAGTGAGTTTGTGTCAACCATCTTTGATTTTGTTTTAATGTCACCTTTGCACCATTTATAACATTTCTGGCATATTTTTAAATATTTATACAGTAGTGTACTGTATATTGAAATAAACAGAATACAGCTAGCCCTCCACTTTCGCAAGTTCCACTTTCGCGAGCTTTGAACATTCATGAATGCCCATCGATGTTGAGAGCTTTGAAGGTGATGAGTGACATTGATACAGTGGACCCCCGGTTAACAAAATTAATCCGTTCCAGGAGCTATTTCTCAACCCGAACCTTTCGTAATCCGAACCCTTATTTCCCATAAGAAATAATGTAAATACAATTAATCCGTTCCACAAAAAAATATTCACACAAAATATAATACATATAACATTTACTTACCTTTATTGAAGAGACTTGCAGGCATCTGGAAGATAGGGAGGATGACAGAGGCAGGGTGTTAGTGGTTGGAAGGGGAATCCCCCTCCAAAAGGACTTCAGGTGTCAAAGCCCTCTCTGGGGTTACTTCCTCTGGTCTTTTAATGCCACTAGGACCAGCTTGAGAGTCACTAGACCCTGCCTGGTGAAGTAACTGTCCACAGTCCTCTGTTTCTGGTGACTCTTTAATACTTTCCTGAAGTACAATATGGCTCTGTCACTGAAGTGGTTGCACAGAAGGCTCATTTCAGCTTGCTCAGGGTGGTGTTTTTCAACAAATGTCTGCAACTCATTCCACTTTGTACACATCTCCTTAAGCACTGAAGAAGGCACCTCCTTCTCTCTCTCTCTCTCTCCCTCCTCCTGTGAAGCAATAACCTCAGCTGTGGTCTGTTGCTGTTCCAGATGAAGCTCTTGCAGCTCTTCAGTTGTTAGTGCTACCCTGTGCTCCTCCACCCCAGGCTGTTCCCCAATGCCACAATATCTTCCACAACATGTTCCACAACAGGCACAGGGTCGTCATGGTCAGGGCCAGCCTCAAATCCTTCAAAATCCCTCTTTTCAACACAATCCGGCCACAGTGGTCTCCAAGAAGAGTTCAAAGTCCTGGAAGTCACTTCCTCCCAAGCCTTACCTATAAGGCGTATGCAATGCACGATATTGAAGTGTTCTTTCCAGAACTCTCTTAGGATCAATGCAGTGTCTGAGGTCACATTAAAGCACTTCTGAAACACTGCTTTGGTGTACAGTTTCTTGAAGTTTGCAATGACCTGCTGGTCCATTGGCTGGATGAGAGGAGTGGTGTTAGGAGGCAAGAACTTCACTCTGATGAAATTGAAGTTGTCAGGCAACAACTCTTGCAAGTTGTGAGGATGAGCAGGAGCATTGTCCAGTACTAGGAGGCACTTGAGTGGCAATTTCTTTTCCAGGAGGGATTTCTTCACACTAGGGCCAAACACTCCAGTCAACCATTCCTTGAAAATCTCCGTAGTGACCCATGCCTTGGTGTTAGCCTTCCAATGCACACACAAATTATTCTTGTTAACACTGTGTTTCTTAAACACTCTGGGATTTTCAGAGTGATACACAAGTAAAGGCTTCACTTTAAAATCACCACTGGCATTGGCACACATCATGAGAGTTGCCTTCTTTCATAGGCTTGTGTCCTGGCTGTGCCTTTTCCTCCTGAGTAATGAGGGTCCTGTTGGGCATTTTCTTCCAAAACAGGCCTGTTTCATCACAATTATACACTTGTTGGGGTTCGAATTTTTCAGTGTCTACGAACCCCTGGAATTCCTGCACAAATTTTTCAGCTGCATGTTTGTCTGAGCTGGCTGCCTCACCATGTCTCACAACACTTGTATGCCACTACGTTTCTTAAACCTGTCAAACCAGCCTTTGCTGGCTTTAAAATCACTCGCCTCACCACTGGTTGCAGGCATTGTCTTGACAAGATCTGCGTGCAACTTCCTTGCCTTTTCACAAATTATCGCCATGGAAATACTATCACCCGCTATCTGTTTTTCATTGATCCACACCATCAGTAACTTCTCAACCTCATCCACTGTTTTCGATCTTTGTTTCGTTAACATATCAACCCCTTTTGCAACATTAGCTTCCTTGATCTCATTTTCTTTGCCAGGATAGTGCCGATAGTAGATGCACTGTTCTTGTACATCCTGGCAAGATCACTCAGACGTACGCCACTCTCATATTTTTCAACAATCTCCTTCTTCAGTTCGATGGTGTTCCTCACTCTCTTTACCACAGGGTGCCACTAGGAAGCTTCTTTGGACCCATGGTGACTTATTTCACAGTGACAATCACTATATACCACCAAAAAGACACCAAATGTATTGTGAATGTTTGAAAGAGCACACTAGGTAATGTTCTCTCAATGGTAAACAACGCTTCACTGGCGGGCGTCCTGCGCAGGCGCGGAGCAGGCAGACAGGTCTAATACGTTTCGCTATCCGAGCTTTTTGCTATCCAAGCGAAAAAGCTTTCGTTAGCGATTTTTCGTTATCTAAACCTTTCGTTAGCCAGGGGTCCACTGTAGGAGCATAATTCCCTACAAAACTCTGTTTGTAGATATGAAGAGGAAACGGTCTCAGTTACTCATCACAATGTTCTTCACAAGGATGCCTGCCACTACCCCTACCGCCTCACCTGAACCTCAACCCGTGGAAGAATCTGACTCCATTGCTAACTCAGACTCTAGCGATGTCGGCAGTGACGCTGGCAGTGAAGAGTTAAGATTCCACACACTAGACTCATCAAGCCATGCAGTTACACTCCATATAATCACCTCCATTCAACTGTCATCAGTAACTGCATGGGTAACTATCATCACCATCATCATCGTCATTGTCATCATCATCATCACAAGTCGTCAGAGTTCGTCTGCCTAACCTTACGAGTGGTGAGTGTTTTGTTTGTTCATTATTTGTTATTAAACCATAACATGTATATACAGTGGTCCCTCGGTTTTCGCGAAAATTCGTTCCAGAATGCTGCTCAAGTGCCATTACCGAACGAATTTACTTCCTTAAGAAATAATGTCACGTAGGTTAGTCTATTTCAGACCCCCAAAAATACACTTGCAACAGCACTTACGAAAATACACTTACATAAATGTTCGAGTTTGGAGATGCACGAAAACCGAGGGACCACTGTATGTACAATATTTTACGATGGTTTCATGTTTTATGATTGTTCATGGTTCAATAGGTTAAGGAAGCAGAATTGTTAGGCTAAGTAAATGCTATTATTATATTTCGCTACAATATATTTATGCATCAAAACATTCGCGAATGCTACAGCACAGAATTATTATATTTCCCTACATCATATTTGAGCACCAAACATTCGTGAATTTTTAAGATTCACGAGGTTCTTGATCCCCCTAACCCTCACGAATGTGGAGGGCCTCCTCTAGAGAAAATCAGCTCTAATATACATTATTTAGGTATAAATAATGGTCAGAGAGCCGTCGTAAGTCCAAGGCGCGGTAAACAAGTACATCGCTAAGTGAGGAGAGGCTGTACTAAATAAAAATAAACTGAAACGGTAAACCCATATGGTACCTAAGCAGAGATAAACAACTATGTTGTGAGGTAAATACCAACCTTGTAGCTCTGTGATCGAGAGTAAATATACAGAGAGACCGAGGCAATGGCAAATGTCACGGCAACAGCCAAGCACGATGTCCAATGAGTAGTCTGCAAGACTGACCAATAAACTGCCCAGGTTATAGTGCTCACGAATATGTATATAAGAGCATATTGGAACCTCAGAGTTAGTGTCGATAATGATGACTGCCGATACTGTCCCTCAAGGATGTCACTGTCAAATCTGAAAGAGAGAATATTATCATTAGTACACTTCTTAAACATGTGGAAATATTTATTGTGGAAAAGCTTTCACCAACAAGTGGCTTCTTCAGTCAGATACAGAGATGTATGGTGGAAGATGAGAAGGGAGTTTGAGGAACAGTCCTAAAAAAACCTGAGTCGAGAACAGTCCATCAATCTTGAATTGTACAAACATCAACTATATTGGTAGCCCCCAACCAAAGGTTGTTGCAACTTACCCCCTCACATAATACTCCTCTGTGAGGTTGCTGTCTAAAAATTTTAATACCTTTTAAACCTCCTGTGAGGTTGTTGTCTAACAACACTACCTACATAATCCTTAATAAGAGGTTTTGTCCACCACCTACCACCTAAAAAACCTCCTCAGAGGTTGTTATCTACCTTCCCCCCTACCTACCCAAATCAAAAAGGTGGTGACCCAAAAGATGTAAAAACTATAGGCCAATATCAATTTTCCCCTTCTTTTTCCCAAAATCTTTGAGAAGTCATATACAAAAGGTTATATTCATTCATCACAAAGATCCTAACCCCCCCTGCCAGTTTGGCTTCAGGAGAAACAAAAAAAAAAAATGCAAAATAAAATGTTACCCCTACTTACACAGCACTTGAAAAACAAATACCTTTTTAGACTCTATCGCCTTAAAAAGCTTTTGATAAACTGACCCGGCATCCTCCCAAAAGTTTGATCATTACGGAAAAGGGCCATGCACTTGATTATCAAGTCCCCCCTTCAAAGAAACTTTGTTCTAAACCCCCATTAAGGGAATAATTTAAAAAGAAATTTTCCCCCAAAAAATTCCCAAAGGGATTAAAAATACTTACCCTTAAAGGGTTCCGGAAAGGGTTTTTCCCAAAGGGTTCCCTTTTAAGTACTTCCTGGTATAAGTCTTCCCGGATAATCTATGGAAAGTAACATACCCTTGATATTAATAAATATCTGGTATAAGAAATACCGGAAAAAATATTTATGAAATCCCCGGAAATAAAATACCGGATAAAAACTTTCCTGGTTAAAAAAACCTTTAAGTAAATTGGATAAAAAACCTTTTAAAAAATTTTTTGGGTAAAATATTATTTTACAATTTTTTGGAAATAAATTGGTATATAACAACCGGTAAAAATACCTTTATAAATATGGTATAAGCAAATACCTGGGGCCCCCCAAGGGGGGCAGCTCTCAAAGGCAGACAGCAAGAGTTCGCTGGTGAGAGGCCACAGGGGGGTAGGTGAGGAGGAGGGGACAGTCTGATAGTTTTCCCTTTTCCCTCCATTATCCCTTCTCATCCTTCCCCCGCCTCCTTCTTTTCCCCCCCCCAGATACCTTCTTCTTATCTCCACTTATTCTTCACTGAAAAATTCTGAAGGAAGGTCAACCACATTGTTTTTCTGAAATAAAATGAAACACTGTAAAAAAAGGGTTTTTAATTAAATTTTTGCAGAAAAATTATACAGGTATACCGGTTTTAAAAAGTTATGCCGGAATTTTCAGGATACCTGGTTAATACGGTATACAGTGGCCCCTTTTTTTTTAACACCCCAAAATCCCCTTTTTTTGAAAATTTATTATTGTGGGTTTTTTAGGATTTTTTTGGGGGGAAAAGACAACAATTTTATCATTCCTTTGGGAATAAATTCTTTGGAACAGCATTGAAAGATTCTGGAATGAGGATGAGTTTTGGGTGTTCGAATGGAGGGCCCCCAACCTGGTCAATACCCGGGGCACCTGGTTAATATAGGATACCCCGGGTTTCCCCCGGTATCCTGGTTAATAGTATCCTTTTTAATACAAATTTTTCCTTCAATAAAAAAGGATACCTGGTTAATCAGGGGAATTCCTTTTTTAATACAGGTATAACTGGTTAATAAAGGTGTTTGGGGGTTTTTTAAGGCCCTTTCCAATACAGGTATACTTTTGGTTAAAAAGGTTTTCCCGGTTTAAAAGAAAATCCCCAGTTTTTAACCCAAATCAACATTTATGTAAGTATAATATTGGGTGCTTGTGGAAAGTAAAATTTTTGGGGGTGAAAAAAGACTAACCTCGTGGGGATTTTTTTTTTAAAAATTTTCCGGGGAAAGGCACTTGAGCAGACTTCAGGGGAAGTTTTTATGAAACTCAGGGGTCCACTGTACCTGGTTAAAATTGGGGTTCCCCTTATAATACAGGTATACCTTTGTTTTAAAAGGGTATACCTGGTTAAACAGGGTATTCCCTTCCAATACAGGATACCTGGTTAATACAGGGGTTTTGGTAAAGGGGGAAAACCCGGTTAATACAGGGGGTTTTTGGTTTAAAAGGGGGTACCTGGTTAATGTTTCCTTGTTTTAAACGGGGGTACCCCGGGTTTAAAACAGGTGTTCCCCGGGTTTAAAAAGGGGTCCATAGTTAATACGGGATCCTGGGGTTAAATACGGTATACCTGTTAAACAGGTTTCCCCGGGTTTTTAATTATTCCCCCAATAATATGGTTAAAACAAGTATACCGGTTAATACAGGTTTTCCCGGTTTTAAATAGGAATACTGATAATACAGGTATACCCTGTTTTAAGGGATACCTGGTTAATCGGTATACCTTTTGTTTTTACAAGTATACCTGTTAATCAGGTAAAACCCGGTTTTTTAAAAGGGAAAAAATTTTTGGGAAATATACCTGGTTAATATAGGTATACCTTGATAATACAGGTATACCTTCTAATAAGGGATCCCAAAATTAATACAGGATACCTTGCTAATACAGGTATACCGGTTTTAAAATGTTTCCCCTTAGTTAATACAGGACCCCTGGTTAATACAGTTATTTTCTAATACAGGTACCCCTTTGTTAATGGGGGGTATACCTTTAAAATTAAGGTATACCTTGCTAATACGGGTATCCTGGTTAATAGTATCCTTTTTGCTAATACGGGTATACCTGGTTAATAGGGGTATACCTTTTTGCTAATCGGTATACCGGTTTAAAAACTATAAAACCTTTTAATAAAAAACCCCCTGGTTAATACAGACATACCTTTAATACAGAATACCGTTAATACAGCCCGGGGTTAAATTTTACAGACATACCTGGAAATTACAGACCTGGTTAATACAGACATACCGGTTTAAAAGACATACCTGGTTAATACAGACCTCAATACAAATTTCCGGTTAATACAGACCTACCCAAAATACAGACATACCTGGTTAATACACCCCCAAAAACAGACATACCTGGTTAACCCCAGACACTTGGTTTAGTACAGACACACCTGGTTAATAGCCCCCTTTAAAAGGGGACATACCTGGTTATTACAGACATACCTGGTTTATAGCATACATCCCGGGGTTAATACAGACAGGGGGTTTAAGCACTTAATTACAGACATCGGGTTAAAACATGGGGTTAAAACAGACAGGGGGTTAATACAGACATCGGGTTAATATTTTGTTCACTTAAAAAGGGGCCACTAATATGTCTTTTTTAATTATATTCATGTTTATTATTTTCAAGGTTTGCCTGTGGAATATTACAAACCATTGGGGAAAAACCCCCTGTTTTACCTGTAAATAAAGCTTTCCCCCACGTGTACCCCCCCCCGGGAGTGTGTATGTAAAAGGGGGGTTTGCACCTAATTGTGGTTTTAGGGTCAGACCCCCGCCCCTGTCCCCGCCCACTTTTCCCTTTTTGGGGCCCTTCTCTCCCCCCCATGAGCTTTATCATACCCCCCTCTTAAAGCTATGTATGGTTCCCCCCCCACTACATCCCCTTTTTCCCGGCCTTTTTCCCTTCCCAACTACTCTAAAAATGAAGAAATGCTTCCTAACATCCCCCCGACTCATCTGGGTTTTTTAAATTTCCCTTTGCCCCCCTTTTTTCCCCCCCCCTGGAAAAAACCTGCCACTATTACCTTGTCAATTCTCCGCAGTATTTTTGGGGGTTGTCATGTCTCCTCTAACCCTCCTGTCCTCCAGTGTTGTACCCCTTTCCCCCTTAACCTTTGTTGTAGGACATTTCCCCATTTTGGGGAATAACCCTTTTTAAACCTTTTTACTTTCTCTTCTTAACGTGCTTTTCCAGGTGGGGGGGTGCTGCATACTCTAAAAGGGCCTGACATACACGGGGGACAGTGTCTTGAACGATTCCTTTTAAATATTGGGGGAAACTAATCTTGGGGGTTTATTCCCCAAATACTGCTGCAGTTATCTGGTTGATGTGTGCCCGGGGCGTGATTGGTGTTATAACTCACCCCCGGGGGTTTCTCCAACGAGGTTTGCAGTCTTTGTCCACCTAGCCTGTACTCTGTCTGCGGTCTTCTTGCCCTTACCCACCCCTTATGATTTTTTATTTTGGCGGGGGTTGCCCGGGCCCCCTTTCTGGACCAGGTGTCCAGCATGTCCAGATCTCTTTTTTGTCCCCCCTGATCTTCATCCGATTTAATTCCCTCATTAACTTCACATCATCTTAAAAAAAGACACCCGAGTCTATTCCCCCCGTCATGTCATTCACAATCCAAGAATAGCACTGGTCCTGGATTGACCTCATCACGCACCATGACCCGTTTTTGCCTCTCTGTC
>WNWK01057718.1:0-10660 GCA_009830355.1 Cherax destructor
GGCATATATCCACTTTCGTTTCTTGTTGATATAAACTATAACCTATTCACTGTATTTCTTTCACTTGCCACATAATTATTTCACATTATTAACTTGGATGATACATGTGGATGGTACCACTATGACCCCGCCTCCTCCTGCTTCGCCTCACCTGACTACAGTATATAAGCCACCTCTACGGACATATGTTGACTTTCTACAAGATTGATGGACTGAACACATCGACTCCAGGCCGAGGGACTGATAACCTCAAAACTCCTCCTCTCCTTACACCTTTCTACTTTGTATTGGACTGATGAAGCCACTGTGTGGCGAAACGTTTCATCAATAAAGATACCCAAGTGTTGCATATGTGTCTTAATTTATAACTTGTCGGTTCTCTGAACCATTCATCTACGACACATGTGGCAATGTCGCCTGGAGCACACTAGCCCTTCCCACTCTGACCCCTCCACCAGTTATCAATTTGTTCTTCACTTATAAAATTGTGGCTCTCCACGCACTTATGTGGCTCAGGGCAACTCGTAAATCACTTCAAGGGTTGTTCACTACCCTGACACACTTGACCCCTGCAGTATCCTTCGGTAGCCCTCAAAAACACTTAGATTCCCAGAGCACTAAAGTTGTGGCCCGCGCACCAGCGGAGTTATAACGTGTGTGTGTATGTGTGTGAGGAGTTATAACGTGTGTGTGTGTGTGTGTGAGAGAGAGAGAGGAGTTATAACGTACTCACCTAATTGTACTCGCCTAATTGGGGTTGCAGGGGTCGAGACTCGGCTCCTGTCCCCGCCTCTTCACTGATCGCTACTGGGTCCCTTCTCTCCCCGCTCCATGAGCATTATCATACCTCGTCTTAAAGCTATGTATGGTTCCTGCCTCCACTACATCACTTGCTAGACTATTCCACTTCCTGATTACTCTATGGCTGAAGAAATACTTCCTAACATTTTTTTGACTCATCTGAGTCTTCAACTTCCAATTGTGACCCCTTGTTTCTGTGTCCTCTGGAACATCCTTTATTCACCTTGTCTATTCCCCGCAGTATTTTGTATGTCGTTATCATGTCTCCCCTAACCCTCCTGTCCTCCAGTGTTGTCTGGCCGATTTCCCTTAACCTTTCTTCGTAGGACATTCCCCTTATCTCTGGAACTAGCCTTGTTGCAAACCTTTCCACTTTCTCTAATTTCTTGACGTGCTTGACCAGGTACGGGTTCCAAACTGGCGCTACATAATCTAGTATGGTCCTGAAGTACGCGGTGTACAGTGTCTTGAACGATTCCTTACTAAGGTATCTGAACGCTATTCTCAGGTTTGCCAGTCGCCCGTATGCTGCAGTAGTTATCTGGTTGATGTGTGCTTCCGGAGACGTGCTTAGTGTTATACTCACCCCAAGATCTTTCTCGTTGAGCGAGGTTTGCAATCTTTGGCCAACTAGCCTATTCTGTCTGCGGTCTTCTTTGCCCTTCCTCGATCTTCATGACTTTGCATTTGGCGGGGTTAAATTCGAGAAGCCAGTTGCCGGACCAGGTGTCCAGCATGTCCAGGTCTCTTTGAAGTCCTGCCTGATCCTCATCTGATTTAATTCTCCTCATTAACTTCACATCGTCTGCGAACAGAGACACTTCTGAGTCTATCCCGTCCGTCATGTCATTCACATATACCAAGAATAGCACTGGTCGTAGGACTGACCCCTGTGGGACCCCGCTTGTCACAGGCGCCCACTGTGATACCTCATCACGTACCATGACCCGTTGTTGCCTCCTTGTCAGGTATTCTCTGATCCAATGCAGTGCCCTTCCTGTTATACACGCCTGATCCTCTAACTTCTGCACTAATCTCTTATGAGGAACTGTGACGAAGGCCTTTCTGCAGTCTAAGAAAATGCAATCAACCCACCCCTCTCTCTCGTGTCTTACTTCTGTTACTTTGTCATAGAACTCCAGAAGGTTTGTGACACAGGATTTGACTTCCATGAATTCGTGCTGGTTGTGGTTTATAATCTTGTTCCGTTCCAGGTGCTCCACCATTCTCCTGATTATCTTCTCCATTACTTTCCATACTATACACGTAAGTGACACTGGTCTATAGTTTAGTGCCTCGTTTTTGTTTCCTTTTTTAAAAATGGGAACTACATTTGCCTTCTTAAATACCTCAGGTAGCTGCCCAGTTACAAGGGATGTGTTGAAGATTGTGATTAGTGACACACACAGCATCTCTGCTCCCTCTCTAAGGACCCACGGGGAGATGTCCGGTCCCATCGCCTTTGATGTATCAAGGTCACTGAGGAACTTCAGCACCTCCTCCTCAGTTGTGTGTATGTCATCCAACACTTGGTATATTCCTTGTTGGTGTCCCACTCTGTACTGTCTTCCCAGAATCCTTCCTGCCTCCACTGTAAATACCTCCTTAAATCTCATGTTGAGTTCCTCACATACCTCTTGATCGTTTCTTGTGAGTTCCCCACCTTCTTTCCTCAGCCTGATCACCTGGTCTTTGACTGTTGACTTCCTCCTAATGTGACTATACAGCAGTTTCGGGTCCGACTTGACTTTTGATGCTATGTCATTTTCGTACTGTCGCTGGGCCTCCCTCCTTATCTGTGCATACTCGTTTCTGGCTCTACGACTAATCTCCTTATTTTCCTGGGTCCTTTGCCTTCTGTACTTTTTCCATTCTCTAGCGCACTTACACTTTGCCTCCCTGCACCTTTGGGTAAACCAAGGGCTCGTTCTGGACTTCCTTTATTTCTGTTGCCCTTGGGAACAAACCTTTCCTCTGCTTCCTAGCATTTTGTTGTTACGTATTCCATCATTTCGTTTACTGACTTTCCTTCCATGTCTCTGTCCCACTGAACCTCCTGCAGGAAGTTCCTCATACCCGTGTAGTCCCCTCTCTTATAGTTTGGCTTTTCCATTTCAACTCCTGTTGCCCTCTCCACCTGTAACTCTACTATGTACTCAAAGCTCAGAACCACATGGTCACTGGCTCCCAGGGGCCTCTCATATGTGATATCCTCAATGTCTGAGCTGCTCAGAGTGAACACTAGGTCCAGTCTTGCTGGTTCGTCCTGTCCTCTCTCTCTGGTAGTGGCCCTGACATGTTGGTACATAAGGTTTTCCAGTACCACATCCATCATCTTGGCTCTCCATGTTTCTGGCCCTCCATGTGGCTCCATGTTTTCTTAATCGATCTCCCTGTGGTTGAAGTCGCCCATAACCAGTAATTTTGCTCTGCTCGAGTGAGCTCTTCTTGCCACCTCAGGCAGTGTCCACCATTGCTCTGTTGCTCTTGTGTGCGTGTGTACTCACTTAGTTACTCACCTAGTTGTGGTTGCAGGGGTCGAGTCAAAGCTCCTAGCCCCGCCTCTTCACTGGCCGCTACTGGGTCACTCTCCCTGCGCCATGAGCTTTATCATACCTCTGCTTAAAGCTATGTATAGAGCCTGCCTCCACTACATCGCTTCCTAAACTATTCCACTTCCCGACAACTCTGTGACTGAAGAAATACTACCTAACATATCTGTGATTCATCTGAGTCTTCAACTTCCATCTGTGTCCCCTTGTTGTGTCCCATCTCTGAAACATTCTGTCTCTGTCCACTTTGTTAATTCCTCTCAGTATCTTATATGTTGTTATCATGTCCCCCCTATCTCTCCTGTCCTCCAGTGTCGTCAGGTCAATTTCCCTTAACCTCCCCTCGAAGGACATACCCCTTAGCTCCGGGATTAGTCTTGTTGCAAACCTTTGCACTTTCTCGAGCTTCTTCACATGCTTGGCTAGGTGTGGGTTCCAAACTGGTGCTGCATACTCCAGTATGGGCCTAACGTACACAGTGTACAGGGTCCTGAACGATTCTTTATTAAGATGTCGGAATGCTGTTCTTAGGTTTGCTAGGCGCCCATATGCTGCAGCTGTTATTTGGTTGATGTGCGCCTCAGGAGATGTTCCTGGTGTTATACTCACCCCAAGATCTTTTTCCTTGATTGAGGTTTGCAGTCTCTGGCCCCATAGGCTGTACTCCGTCTGCGGTCTTCTTTGCCCTTCCCCAATCTTCATGACTTTGCACTTGGTGGGGTTGAACTCCAGGAGCCAGTTGCTGGACCAGGCTTGCAGCCTGTCCAGATCCCTTTGTAGTTCTGCCTGGTCCTCGTCCGATTGAATTCTTCTTATCAACTTCACATCATCTGCAAACAGGGACACTTCGGAGTCTTTTCCTTCCGTAATGTCGTTCACAAATACCAGAAACAGCACTGGTCCCAGGACTGACCCCTGTGGAACCCCGCTCGTCACCGGCGCCCACTCTGACACCTCGCCACGTACCATGACACGCTGCTGTCTTCCTGACAGGTATTCCCTGATCCAATGTAGTGCCTTCCCTGTTACCCCTGCCTGGTCCTCCAGCTTCTGCACTAATCTCTTGTGTGGAACTGTGTCAAACGCCTTCTTACAATCCAAGAATATGCAATCTACCCACCCCTCTCTCTCTTGCCTTATTGCTGTCACCCTGTCGTAGAACTCCAGTAGGTTTGTGACACAGGATTTCCCGTCCCTGAAACCGTGTTGGCCGTGTGTGTGTGTGTGTGTGTGTGTGTGTGTGTGTGTGTGTGTGTGTGTGTGTGAGGAGTTATAACGTGTGTGTGTGTGTGTGTTAAGAGGTATAACGTGTGTGTGTGTGTGTTAAGAGGTATAACGTGTGTGTGTGATGAGATAAAACATGTGTGTGTGTGATAAGGTAAAACGTGAGTGTATGTGAAGAGGTATAACGTGTGTGTGTGTGAAGGTGTATAAAGTGTGTTTGTGAAGAGGTATAACGTGTGTAGGAATAACATGTGTAGGTTTAACGTGTGTAGGTATAACGTGTTTTGAGGAGGAATAGCGTGTTAGTGAGGAGGAATAGCGTGTTAGTGAGGAGGAATAGCGTGTTTGTGAGGAGGAATAGCGTGTTTGTGAGGAGGAATAGCGTGTTTGTGAGGAGGAATAGCGTGGTTTGAGAATAGATTTGGAATAATAGCGTGGTTGTGAGGAAGTATAGCGTGGTTGTAAGGAAGGAAAGCGTGTTTGTGGGTATAGCGTGTGTATGAGGAGGTATAGCGTGTGTATGAGGAGGTATAGCGTGTGTATGAGGAGGTCCAGCGTGTGAGTGTGGAGGCACAGCGTGTGAGTGAGGAGGCACAGCGTGTGGTGAGGAGGCACAGCGTGTGAGTGAGGAGGCACAGCGTGTGAGTGTGGAGGCACAGCGAGTGAGTGGGGGGCACAGCGTGTGGTGAGGCACAGCGTGTGAGTGAGGAGGCACAGCGTGTGAGTGTGGAGGCACAGCGAGTGAGTGAGGAGGCACAGCGTGTGAGTGAGGAGGCACAGCGTGTGAGTGTGGAGGCACAGCGTGTGGTGAGGAGGCACAGCGAGTGGTGAGGGAGGCACAGCGTGTGAGTGTGGAGGCCCAGCGTGTGAGTGTGGAGGCACAGCGTGTGAGTGAGGAGGCACAGCGTGTGGTGGAGGAGGCACAGCGTGTGAGTGTGGAGGCACAGCGAGTGAGTGAGGAGGCACAGCGTGTGAGTGAGGAAGCACAGCGTGTGAGTGAGGAGGCACAGCGTGTGAGTGAGGAGGCACAGCGAGTGAGTGAGGAGGCACAGCGTGTGAGTGAGGAGGCACAGCGTGTGAGTGTGGAGGCACAGCGTGTGAGTGAGGAGGACGCGTGTGAGTGAGGCACAGCGTGTGAGTGTGGAGGCACAGCGTGTGAGTGTGGAGGCACAGCGTGTGAGTGTGGAGGCACAGCGTGTGAGTGGGAGGCACAGCGTGTGAGTGAGGGGGAGCACAGCGTGTGAGTGAGGAGGCACAGCGTGTGAGTGAGGAGGCACAGCGTGTGAGTGAGGAGGCACAGCGTGTGAGTGTGGAGGCACAGCGTGAGTGAGGAGGCACAGCGAGTGAGTGAGGAGGCACAGCGAGTGAGTGAGGAGACACAGCGAGTGAGTGAGGAGGCACAGCGTGTGAGTGAGGAGGCACAGCGTGTGAGTGAGGAGGCACAGCGTGTGAGTGTGGAGGCACAGCGTGTGAGTGTGGAGGCACAGCGTGTGAGTGTGGAGGCACAGCGTGTGAGTGTGGAGGCACAGCGTGTGAGTGAGAAGGCACAGCGTGTGGTGAGGAGGCACAGCGTGTGAGTGTGGAGGCACAGCGTGTGAGTGTGGAGGCACAGCGTGTGAGTGTGGAGGCACAGCGTGTGAGTGAGAGGCACAGCGTGTGAGTGAGGAGGCACAGCGTGTGAGTGAGGAGGCACAGCGTGTGAGTGTGGAGGCACAGCGTGTGAGTGTGGAGGCACAGCGTGTGAGTGAGGAGGCACAGCGTGAGTGAGGAGGCACACGAGTGGTGAGGAGGCACAGCGAGTGAGTGAGGAGACACAGCGAGTGAGTGAGGAGGCACAGCGTGTGAGGGGGAGGCACAGCGTGGGGTGGGGGGCACAGCGTGGTGGGAGGCACCCCCGGTGGTGAGGAGGCGCGTGTGGTGAGGAGGCACAGCGTGTGAGTGAGGAGGCACAAGGGGGTGGTGGGGGGCACAGCGTGTGAGTGGGGGGGGCCCGCGTGTGGTGGGGGCACAGCGTGTGTGGGGGGTATAACTGAGATTTTCCCAAGATGTGGGTTGAATGGTACACATTTCCTTATATCAGGACGGGGAAAACATGGACGTAAAAATGGAAATACAAGGGGGAAACTGGGGGAATACATGGACGTGGAACCCCATGGACGTGGAATACATGGACGTGGAATACATGGACGGGGGAAACAAAAGGAGGGGGAAATACATGGACGTGGAATACATGGGCGTGGAATACATGGACTAAAATACATGGCGTTGAATACATGGACGTGGAATACATGGACTGGAATCATGGACGTGGAATACATGGACCGGGCATGGACCGGAAACTGGACCTGGAATAAATGGATCTGGAATACATGGACCTGGTTACATGGACCGGGGCTGTAAAATTACGTAGTGTTTACATTACAGGTGGGGGGCGCAACAGATGGTCGAGGAGAATACAGCATCACTAAGGTAAGTTGATGCTCAAGTTTAATAATGTTGAAATTACCGCCAATATGGAGAGCAAAACGTTCCCAAAAAATAAAATGTTACATTAGTTACGTGCCCCCACTTCAGATTTTAAAGTTAGCTTTAAAATCATCGTAGTTTCTTGTTGTCAAGGGCATGGTTTTTGCGTAAGCGCATATACAGATTTAAGGAAAAAGTTGCTCATCTATCCTTTCTATCGTTAGGGGGGTTTAAAAGCCACAATCACCCAAAAAAATCTAAACCCCCTTTTTTTGTCTTCCTGTCCACGGGGGGTTTTTTTCCAAAAAATAACGTGTAAATATATAAAAATCTACGAGTCAGGCATTTATATACAGGTTTTTTTGAAGGAAAATTTTCCCTTTTTGGGAAAACAATCCATTATGAAGTCACCATGTCCTTTTTGACCCCCCACGACGTAATTTTTAATTTTTTGTTAGTTATGGCTAGTTTATCATAAATTTGTAACTTTCTCACAATTGGGAATAAATTACAATGAAACCATGGTACAGTGGGATTTTAACCCATGGTGAGAAATTTATGCTTGCTGGGGTTAAAAGCCACCCTACCATGGTCTTTTGATCCTTCTTGGGGGCTGCAGTCTGCCCTACTATCCCCCCACACACAGTATATTTTTCCATCCCATGAACTTCTCCCTCCTGAAGGAAAAAGGGAAAAAGAAGTACAGAAGTCCCCTCGTATCCGGGGGATTTTATATATATATATATATATATATATATATATATATATATATATATATATATATATATATATATATATATATATTTTGTTTATATATAAAATTTATTGATTTTTGGGAAATATCAGTTCTGGGTAAAAAAAAAAGTGACTTTTCGTCCTCTACTAACCCCCTAAACCTTTACAGCTGACCTAGTCTAACTCAACGAAAAAAAAAAAGCTGAAATGCCCAAGGACAAATCGCCAAATAATTCACTCTCTAATTTGATAACAATTTGCATAACGTCTGGCCCCCGGGGGTTATTTTTTTTTTTAAGAGGTTCTTAATGTTAGGTTTGATTAGGATCGGTTAGGATGGGGGGGGGTTTTTTGGTTTTGTATGACTAATTATGGTTAGGTTATGTTTTTTTTAAAATTTGGGCAAGGTTTTTGGCTTTAGTTGCATAGTTTTTAAGTTAGGTTATTAAACTCAACATTGACTATTCGGGGTAACCCGATATAATTTAACCTAACCTAATTCACCCCCAAAAAAAAACATCCCAACTCAATTTTCACCCCCCTTTTGCCCAAAATTGGGGGGGCGTAAGGTTCTCCCGTTTTCTAATAACATGTTCATTTTTTTCCTATAATCTACTTGTCCATAATTACTATCACAGTTACTTTTTTTCCCAAAAAAACCCCCATATTCACCACTGCAACTTTACTATGAACCTCACCTAACATTAAAAACCCCAAAAAAGCCTTTGGGAGCAATCTAAAAAAATACTGTATTAAAAAACCACTGAACAGTGTAGACTTTGTACCATCAATAAAACTATGTAACCCCCAATTTTTTTTTCCCCGGCAAGTAAGTGTTTTTTTCCCCAAATCCCTTTATTCCCTTTTAAAATTTGTTTTTTTTTACAAAAATAAATTTTTTTAAAAATGGAAAAATTTTTTTATAATAAAAAAAAAAAAATTTTTTAAAAAAATAAAATTTAAACAAATTTTATTTTAAATTTTTTAAAAAATTTTTTTCAAAGTTAAAAATGAGCATTTTTCCCCAAAATTTGCGCCCCTGAAACAAATCACTTTCCCGTTTAAGCCAAATGTTGTCTCCCATCATGTTTTCATTATAGGATCCCTGATATCTGTGTTAAAAAATCCCATTATATCTTGGAGGGGGCGCTCCCCTTGCTCCTCTGAGTATGCTCCCATATTCTTCTTGAAATTGTCAAGATGAGCATGAAGGATATGGACCTTAAGAAAACATCCTACAGCCCATCTGGCCAGGGGTTTTTGATAATTGTCAGCCTTGTTCCCCCGAAAGCCCTTTGCTACAGCAACAAAATCTCCCAGGCTTCCTTTTCCTTCTCTGTGACGTCTTTGGAAATTCTAGGCACTCCATGTTTTTCCCCCGACTTGGGGGCCAGTGAAAATCCCCCGCCCCCCCCTTGCCTCTGATAGGGGGGGAAAATGATTTGAAAATACTTGAAGGCTGCAGACTCTTTGTCAAAGGTAACAAGATGTTTCATTAATCCTAGTTTGATGTGTAATGCGGGGGAAAAGAACCTTTTGAGGTCCCCCCCAAAGGAAAGTAGGATATTATGTCTTCCTACTGAGAACTCAGACCTATGAAACCCCGTGCTTCCTCTGGTAATGTGCTGCTCTGTCTCTACTATCCCAATGACAGAGATAACAAAGGGGGAAAAAATTTTTAAACCTCCTTGGAATCTCATCAAAAAGACCATTTTGAAGTCTCCCCAAAAATTTTCCCAAAATACTATCATAGCTCAAAGCTTCCCCCACAAGTTTCACCTTTTTTTTCCTCTTTAAAAAGACTGAATGTGCCAAGGAAAAAAGATGGATACTTGTTCCCATTTGCAGAAAACAGCTTTTTGGCTTCTGGAGGAGCTGTCAATGAAGAGTCTCCACTCATCTTGGAAATTTCATACAATTCCCGTTGCATCAAACAGGCCAGATTTTATCATTACCGTTGCACAACCTGTCTCCATTAGTGAAGAAGCTTGAGGGGAAAAAATTTGGGGACGTTTTCTTTGGCTTTTCCCTTTTGGGGGTTTCATCCACCCCAAAAACCCCCTCCTTGAGCCTTGATATCGACAGCTCAACGTTTGACTTTGTCAAACCAAGATTTTTTGAAAAAAGGGTTTTTGGGTCTGTTTGGTGTCAGAGGGGAAAAAAGGGGACGTGGTTGGGGGGTGACTTGGGGGTCTTGGTTTGACGAAGCCCCGGGGGTGTGGATGAGGGGGGCATCCCAAGGTGTATTGGTGGAGTCTGCAGGGGGGGGGGATTTGGTTGAGGATTTGCCCGGTCCCCCGTCTGGGGGTTTTTTGAGACTGTTGGATAGCCCCATGTCAGAGGGTCTGATGCAACGGAGGGGTTTTATGGGGCCTGAGGTAGGGGGGGTTTGGGGGGGGACAGTGTTGAGAGGTCCCCCGAGTCCGATCACTGATCGACGGTTGTGGCAGAAGTTGGGGTGCATCATGCATCTGGGGATGGGGACATGGAGTTTACGGGTGCATCTCGTAAGAGATCTAGTGGCACAGAGGACGATGATATCATCCCCCCGGCCAGGGGGTTTTTAAAAAAAAGGGGTTTTGGGTGGAGGTAGTAATTCAGGTGTTTAAATATGAACTCAATGGCCTCCGGGCGGAAGTCAAGAGATGGGGTAGAGGTGACATTGGGGCTATGAATGTTGATGTATGTATACTCCCCCAACATAATTTCCGGGGTGGTAGGGACTTGGTATTGAATGGGTATAAGTTATATACTGAGAGTTCTGAGCATTTAAAGGGGGGGGGTGACGGTAGGGGTACGTGAGACCAGCCCCCTTTTTTTTGAAGGCATGGGGAAAAAAGGGGGGGGGGGAGGATAGTCAGGGTGGATGGGGAGTGGGTGAC
>WNWK01057719.1:0-10658 GCA_009830355.1 Cherax destructor
ATATATATATATATAAAAATATATATATAAAAGAGATATATATATATATATATAAATATATATATATATAATATAGAGAGAGATATATATATAAAGATATATATAAAGATATATATATAGAATATATATATATAGAGATATATATATATATATAATATAAAATATATATATAGAGAGATATATATATATATAGAGAATATATATATATAGAGAGATATATATATAAGAGAGATATATATATATAGAGAAATATATATATATATAGAGAATATATATATAAAGAGATATATATATATAGAGAGATATATATATAGAGAGATATATATATAGAGAGATATATATATAGAGAGATATATATATAGAGAGATATATATATAGAGAGATATATATATAGAGAGATATATATATAGAGAGATATATATATAGAGAGATATATATATAAGAAGATATATATATATATAGAATATATATATAAGATAAATATATATATAGATATATATATATAAGAGAATATATAAGAGATATATATATATAGAGATATATATATAGAGAGATATATATATAAGAGATATAATTATATATAGAGATATATATATATAGAATATATATATAGAGATATATATATATAGAATATATATATATAGAGTATATATATATAGAGATATATATATATAGAGATATATATATATAGAGATATATATATATAGAGATATATATATATAGAGATATATATATATATAGATATATATATATATAGAGAATATATATATATATAGAATATATATATAAGAATATAGATATAAGATATATATATATAGAGATATATATATATAGAATATATATATATAGAGATATATATATATAGAGATATATATATATAGAGATATATATATATAGAGATATATATATATAGAGATATATATATAGAGATATATATATATAGAGAGAGATATAGAGATAGATAGATATATATAGATAGATAGATAGATATAGATAGATATAGATAGATAGATATAGATAGATAGATATAGATAGATAGGTATAGATAGATATAGAGATAGATAGAGATATAAAACAATCTAAGGGTTTAGAAAAAACACTACTGGCGTGAAGGCGGAGTCACAAGAGTTGCAGTTCATCTTACCCACCAAGTGCAACAGCAGTTTTACTCTGCTACCGAAGCTCAAGCATACGCAAAGTATATTTGATAAGTGAACACGTACTGTGCTTGCGTATATTTTCCTCCCAACATTCTGCCACACATGTAATTTCCCCTAAATCGTCTTTTAAAAATATATACTCTAGCTGTTGGGTTAGAGATGAGATTTTGTTTAAGCATCTCTGGCTGTATGGTTTGTATTGAAATTCAAACACACAAAATGCAAAGTGTGTGGACAGAGACAGGACCATACACTGGAACGTTATATCTTAGTGTCCAAACATCCAACATTTCAGAGGCACTTGCATGCAAATCTTGCAAGATATGGCAAAACATTTCATTGTTAATGATAAGACATTTGAAATCTTGAGGTTGTGTCCCCATTTTGCATCGACTGGATGAACTGTTTTTCTAGAGATTGCAATCTTATGACCAGTGTTTTCTAATCGGTAATCAGTTATTTTTTATTGTATTCCATACTATGTTGTGTACATCAGCGATATGAAGGAAATGTAAAACATGAAATGACTAATATTTCTTTCTAGTGATGTAGCAGTGCCCAGTGGGGAATGACACTCATTCTGTCCTCTATAATCCTGTTTTTTTCGGTATCGCTCACAAGATGTGCATGGGGTGCACAAACTAGTCGCTCAGGCGGCACAACTAACTTTTAAGGTGGTATAAAATAAAACTCAAGACACGATTAAGGTCTGAGGTGCCTCGGTGCTTTGAGGTGAAGCTGGAAGCTTTAGGTTGGCACGGAGCTTCCGAGAGAGCACAAGGGTGTGATTGAGGGGGGAGGGGTTATAAGACACTCGCCAAGCTTGTTCAAGGTGGAGGTGCTCGCTCTGAAGGTGTGTGCATGGTGGGTGGTGGTCAGCGTGTGGGGTGGAAGTTAAGTGGGTTGAGTAAGACGAGGGTAATAGTGGAGATGCACGTATCGTGTTGCTTCACACACCCACACTGGCGTATGCACAAACTCGTGAACACGCAAGTGCATTACTTTTTCACACAAGACAGTCCCTATATGCATAAATCGCATGGTCCGTAAATTACGAATTCAAAAGAGTGTACATGCATAAAAAAAATCTGGGCCACCTCACGGACACTTCTTGCACACAAGGACTGTACTGTTAACGGCCTCAGTTCCACCACCACCACTTTCTTAGTGCGTTGCCTTATGCAAGATCAAAGTCACTAGTTACATGGTCCTCATAACTTAATATATTGAAACCAAACAAGTTGCCGGGGCCTGACGAGCTGTTTGGTGCCACAGGGGTACTTACTAGGCCCCATTTTGTTCAGTCTACATAAACGAGATGAGGGAATAAATGGCGACATAAGTCTGCCGATGACGCTTAAATAGGCCGTCAGACAATTTCTGACGAGGACACCAGAAACCTATAGGATAACCTGGATAGGTTGATATGATCGGAGAAGTGGCAGATGCGGTTCAATGCGAACAAAATAAGCTATCCCAGGAAAATAAAACAACTTTGGTACGCTAAGGATTTAGCGCTTCTTTTTTATAATTAATAATAATAATATAATGTGGTACGCTAAGTAATGTAGAGCATGGTCAAAGCTCTACATTATTTAGGAAAAAAAATTGTTCTGGTTAGCGGGAATTTAAAGTGAAGACAACAGTACATAAGAGTTAGTAATATGGCTAATAGGATTCTTTATATATAAGAAGTATAAATAATAGAAGCCCTAAGGTTATACTTTCAATTTTTTTTTGTGTGAGGACTAATGTAGAAAACGCTGCTCTGTTCTGGCCTCCGATTACAGAGATAGACAGTATAATAACCTATGTGACATGTCAAGAGAAAAGCCTCTGGAGAGCCCGAAACGTTGCCACCCAAAAAATGTACATTATTGCATTTGTGTCCTTTTACTTTACATATTGTCGTAATTCTACCAATATTATTACACTAAGAAAATTCCCTAAATTTGCTTGTAACAGACAAAGTGAACTGTAGATATGAATCCATATTACACCTGTAACCCTTTGGGCCTGTTCCTAAGGCCTTTTGTTATCCATATGCTTTGCGCACTGTCCACGGATGGATATGGTGCACAAAAACTAGCACTGGTGGCAAAATCTATAATCTCCGTATTACAGAATGACATAAATGTGTTGGAAAAATAGAGGATGATGAAGTTGATCCCATATGTCTGAAACCTTTTTGAAGATAGGCTGGAGGTACTGAATTTTCACTCTGAGAGAAAACCGTAGAATTAAGGGGGGTACATTGAAGTGTACAAATTGAAATGCGGAATGAAGGGTATCGATATAGATAACGTGATAAATTAGACACACATGCAACCGGTATCTTTTTGTAAACGTTTCGCCACACAGTGGCTTCATCACCAATACAAAGTAAAAAGTTGTAAGGAGAGGGGAGGAGTGAGGTAATCAGTCCCTCGGCCTGGAAATTTTTCGACTTTTAGGGAAAAATGGAGGTTGCAATACTGTAGACAGGTGAGGCGAAGCAGGAGGCTGGGTCATAGTGGTACCATCCACTAGTCGAAGTAGGTCTTCGTCCAAAGGTTGGACGTGTGAAAATTCGTTTGTATCAAGATCCCAAGATGTTGCTGTCAGACAGGATGTAGATGAATGGTTCAGAAAACATGGGGATAGCAAAATATGCATTTTGGGACATCAACACGTCTAGGTCAGTCAACAGTTACGAACCTTCTGATCAATCGTGGCCAGTTCCATATCAACCGCTGGAGGAGAAGGTTAAATTAAGTTAATTTTTTAGGCTGGGTTTCGTTTCTTACATTTCCATAATAAAAACAAAATTTCGAAGATATGGTACCTGTAAATAAGGATATCGTATTTTAAAGACTAGTAGATGAGGATAAAAAATTTAATGATACTTGTAAATAAAGTTTAATAATAATAATAATAATAATTTTATTTGGACATGATACAAAAATTACATTTGGTTGTTGAGATTACATGATGTCATGCCAAAAGCCCCTAGTATGCAGGGCATTTTGGGCAGACTTAAAATTAACTTAAAACTAGATTGTAAAATTTTTTGATATTAAATGAGTAAAGGTGATTTTAACTTATGAAATTTGAACATAGTTTTGTACTTTTGTCTTCATTATAAAAATTAATTAAATCAGATTAAACAAATTAAAAGCAATAATAATAATAAAATGATAAAAGTTATGGTTGATAATTTATAAAATAAGTAAAGATGCATATCTAAGTTATAAAGTTTGAATATAAGTTGAACATATCAATTAATTGTAGCAATTTATTGCAGCAACAAAAAGTTATGGTTGATAATTTATAAAATAAGTAAAGTTATATCTAAGTTATAAAGTTTGAATAAAGTTGAACATATCAATTAATTGCAGCAATTTATTGCAGCAATGCAACTAATTAGTGAGATAACAATTTAAAACAATTAATTGCATTGCAGTTAGTTTACGTGGTCATTATAATGTAAGTGTTGTGGGAATAATTAGCTAGGTAAGTATTATTCATAACAGGTTTTACATTCATTCATTCGTTCATTCATACATTACATTGACTTGAATAGTCAGGTTTTACGTTAAGTGAATATTCTACTTTGCTGGGAATGGTTGATAAGGAGCAATTAGCTTTGGGTGAGAAGGTGGTTTTTAGCATCGTTTTGAATTGGGTTACAGGTAGGTTTCTTTTGGCAATGACAGGTAATGAATTCCAAATTTTCGTGCCTTTTATGTGCATTGAGTTTTTACATAGTGTTAGGTGGACACGGGGAACATCGAGGGTGATCTGTGTCTAGTGTTATGGTCATGTGTCCTGTTAAAATTAGTAAGAAAGTGAGTGGTGGGTTAATATCTGCATAGAGTGTTCTATGTATGTAATAGGCGTAAAAAGTATGGATGTCTTGTATGGTGAGTAAGTTTAGGTTTTTGAATATTGGTGGAGTATGTTGCCTGGAGTGAGAATTTATCATCATTCTAACTGCTGCCTTTTGGTGTTATTAGTGGTCTGAGATGAGTATTGATGTAGAGCCCCATGCAGATTCCAAGGTGAGGTAGGGGTAAAATGAGTGAGTGATATAGGTAAGGAGAGCTGGTTGTGGAACATAGTACGTATCTTGGATAGTATTCCCACGGTCTTTGAGACTTTCTTGGAGATTTGTTGTATATGTGTCTGAAATTTGGAGGCCACTGTCAAGATGTATTCTAAGAATTTTCCCTCTGTGAGTTTTGCGATAGGGGACCCTTTTATTATGTTAAGTGGTGCGTTTGTAGCTCTGTTCCCAAACTGGATAAAATAGGTTTTATCAATATTGAGAGTAAGTTTGTTGGTCATCATCCAGGTAGATATTTTCTGCAATTAGTATTTGTAGTGTTGGCTAGTGTTCTGGGCTTGGGTGAGAGATAACGTATGTAGTGTCATCTGCAAAAGTATGGGTTTGAGTAGTTGAGATGCATTTGGGTCTTAATGTATGAGAAAGAGTAGTGGGCCAGAACACTTCCCTGTGGGACACCACTAATGTTTGCGGTGGAGCTAGCTCCATTTGTGTACACATATTGGTTTCTGTTGTAAGGTATGATTTTAGGTAGTTTAGGGAGTGTCCTCTTATACCATAGTGATAATTTTAAGTGTAACAGATCATGGTCAACTGTATCAAAAGCTTACGTAAATCAATGAAGATTCCCACTGGGATTTCTTTTTTCTCAAGGGCGGTGTAAATTATTTCTAACATGTGTATAATGGCATCATTTGTATTTTTATTAGGCCTGAATCCAAATTGACAGTGGTTGAGTACGTTGTTATGAAGGTAATGATACCTATAGAAAATACCGTAATTGTAGAGGTAGTATTCATGTATGTTGAAACAGCCGGTGGGGCTGTTTCAACAATGCTCCCTACCTGGAGGGCATTCCGGGATCGACGTCCCCGCGGCCCGGTCTATGACCAGGCCTCCCGGTGGATCAGGGCCTGATCAACGAGGCTGTTACTGCTGGCTGCACGTGGGTCAACGTACGAACCACAGCCTCGGCTGATCTGGCACTGACTTTAAGTATCTGTCCAGCTCCCTCTTGAAGGCAACCAGAGGTCTACTGGTAATGCCCCTTATGGCTGGTGGGAGGCTGTTGAACAGTCTTGGGCCCCGGACACTTATTGTTTCTCTCTTAGTGTACCAGTGGCGCCCTACTTTTACGGGGGGTACGTTGCACCGTCTGCCAAGTCTTTTGCTTTCGTATGGAATGAATTCTGTGAATATTAGGGACCAGTCCCTCCAGAATCTTCCAGATGTAGATTATGATCTCTCTCTCTCGCCTGCGCTCCAGTGAATATAGTAGTGCTTCCAGGCGTTCCCCAGTATTTAAAGGGGGTTTGATGGAACTTATACGTGCAGAAAAGGTTCTCTGTACATTCTCTAGATCTGCAATTTCACCTCCCTTGAATGGGGATGTTAATGTACAACAGTATTCTAGCCTAGAGAGAACAAGTGATTTGAAGAGAATCATCATGGCCTTGGCTTAGCATCTCTTGTCTTGAATGTTCTCATTATCCATCCTATCAGTTTCCTCACAGATGTGATAGTGGCATTGTTGTGGTCCTTGAAGGTGAGGCTTCGGACATTACCACACCCAGGTCCTTCACATTACTTTCTGCTCTATTGTGTGATTGGAGTTTGTAATATACTCAGTCCTAGCTATTATTTCCTCCAGTTTTCCATAACGGAGTATTTGGGAAATTTTATCTTCATTGAACATCATTGTTCTCTGTTGCCCATTGGAAAACTTTGTTTATATCTTCTTGGAGATTTGCCGTGTCCTCAATGGATGACACTCGGAGATCCTAGTATCATCTGCAAGGATGATACAGTGCTAGGGTTTTTACATCTCTGTCTATGTCTGATTTAACTCTGTTTACCACTACTCTTTGTGTTCGATTGGTTAGAAAGTTGGAAGATCCATCTGCCTACTTTGCTAATTATCCCTTTAGCACGCATTTTGTGTGCTATTACACCATGATCGCACTTGTCAAAGGCATTTGCAAAATTTGTGTATACTATATCTGCATTCTGCTTGTTTTCGACATCTAAGACCATATCATGTGGTCTATTCGTGTCAACTATTTGGACAGATATGTAGTCATTATTGTAGTATATTAACTAAGGATGCGGTGCTGCCCAATAAACTCTCACTTGGGGCAAAATCTGAAATATGCGTTTGATAAAGGAAAAAACTAGGATGTCTGATGGAAATGCCTCAAAGATAAGCACCGTGTAAACCAAAACTTAATGAAGCATGAATTGGCCGAGAGGATCTTGTAATAAATCAGTGTTGCAATTTTAGATATACATAGCAGCAAAAGAAAAAATTGTATTGCCCAATGAAACGATTTGGCTAAAACTTTATAAATTTCGGGTCATGATTTGCTGATGCTGTTATTTCTGAAAAGTTGATGATACTTGCATGTTGCAGGGGTGCACCCACATGGAAGCCAGCCGTGACGCCCTGGCCCAGTGAAGAGCACTCCAGAGCGTGCCCGTCGCCACCTCCACCTCTCTCGCTGCTAACAAGAAGGTAACACTTATTCTACTCGCCGCCTCACTCGTTACCTAGAAGATAGGCCTCTCTTCACCTACCTCGGTGACTTCCAACCTACAAGCAAGCCTCTCCTCCCCCCTTTGATCCTGCCTATTATATAACCCTCTTTCCGACAAGATAACTTCAGTTTCCCCTTCCCCCTCCTTTTTTTCCTCAAATTAATATTTTTCATCTCCGACTTAGCATTATTTAGTACTCTTGTTCATTTTAATGACTAAAATGGCTTATTTTACCCCCTCATTTTTTTTTGTTCCCAGGGTGCCAGTCAGTTGTCATTTCTCAATGGGTTAATGAGACAGTTCGATAATACCTCAGAATGAGGAAATTTAAAAACTATACATAATGCTAATGTGGAAGAATGTGAAGTACTTTGGTAAATGTAATTGTTTTAGTTAAAGAAGATAACATTGTAGGTTGCAGGGTAAGTGTCTTAAGTCTGTGAAAGTAATGCAACCCTTTATTAATTATTATTTTATTATTTAGTCACAGAAAGCGCTAAAGGGAGAGAACTAGTACAAATGTCACTGTCCTTTAATATGAAACTGTAGTGATAGGTTTGTGAAAACTTAAGGGAAAATTAAATGCTGGGGATATATATCCCAGTGCAACAAGTATTGTGTAAAGGATGTAGTCTAAGGTGGCAGGTGATAGGTAGTGGTTAAATGGTGACAAAGGCGATAATGGTTAACATAGTCTTGTACATGTGTTGTTCCTGCAATAGCACCACCACCCGCCCTTCATTTATGGGATTCAAAAAACCATACTCGCTGATAAATTAATTTCAAGTTAGATGATTTTGTGATACTTAAATTTGACATGGACCTCGGTTACAAACCCCCCGGGAAAACGTGCAATTATGTAAGTATAATTTTGTAAGTTCTTTTGGAAGTGTATTTTTTGGGGGGCTGAAATGGTAACCTACATGACATTATTTCTTAAGGGAAAAAGTTCGTTGGCACGGCAGGCTTCTCAAAATTTTTTCGAATCCCCGTTTTAGTTGAAAGCATTTTTGCG
Source organism: Cherax destructor (assembly GCA_009830355.1). Lineage (NCBI taxonomy): Eukaryota > Metazoa > Arthropoda > Malacostraca > Decapoda > Parastacidae > Cherax > Cherax destructor. Next base: position 8,756 of record WNWK01057719.1, read on the forward strand.
TCATATGTGGTTAACACGGAAGAGCTATTTTTCGTAAAAGTGCTGAAACCATGCAGAAGGATGGTATACAGAGGGAAAAAAGTCCGCAAAAAGTTGCAGGTATGCATCTCAAAACAAAGGGGCCCCCAACTTTCCCAAACGCCCCCTTCTCTAGAAAATGTTTTCGTTACTACACACTAGGGGGGAAAGGGTGCGTGCATTCTCTAGCAACCAAAGGGCCCGTGAGAAACAGGGGGTAATAATTTAAGGATCTGCACCCCCAACCTTTTTTGTCAACCCCCCATCCTACTAAAAGTGTTTAAAACTACTGCTCTTCTCTTCCTCAAGAGGTTGAAACTGGTGGGGGTTCTAGATTAACCATTACTAACTACCCTTTTATCATTTTATGTTTACCTCCATCGTGTTTAAGTCCGGTTTTTGTGTGTGCTTGGTTCCATTATCTAACATTGCCTGGTGTACATTTTCTACAGAATACATCATTGAGCCCCAGTTTTTCAGTCAATGAATCCAAATCGGAAGTATCAAAAAAAAAAAACAGGTGAATGATGCGTGGATTTGATATATTAGTGTTTTTTTTATTTGATTTTGTGTGCCATATGTGGGAATTAAGTTTAGTGCCCCTGTTCCCAAAAAATCCCCTTTCTCACTATTTTAGATAGTGCTAAACTAATACAGAACTACGATTTGACATAATTACCTTGGGACTTTTTTTTTTAAAAAAACCCTTACATTATTTTTCATGACATGTCTTGTGTGGTTCAATAAATTTTAACTAATTTATTACTACCGTATAGAAACATGTTTACGTCAAACGCAAAAGAAAGGTAGGTAGCAAGATGGGGACATGGCTACCGTCTGCTGCACTCTATGTTGTTTTCTAACAGTCTCTCCCCCTTCCCTTTTTTCCCGCCCATCCCTCCTTGGCCCCCAATCAAACAGTGTGGGACCCTTCCCGGCTACCCAGGCTCCCACCCCACCTATACACACACTGCTCGAGCTGTAACGAGCCTCCACTTTGAGTTTTCCAAAAGCGCCCGTAAATGCGCCTCACAGTGGTTCCTCCTCCCCGAAACACCTCTGGTAGTACTAGCCCCATCAGCCCACCCCAATTGCTGGTACTACATTATCTTTAAAAAAAAAAAATCCAAAAATTTTTTAAAAAATGACTCTTGATAAAGAAAATTTAACACGATAAATGTTCACCCCGCCATACAAGACGAGAAATGGGAAAAGTGGGGAAAAATCTGTTTACAAATTAAATTCCCGAACAACGGAGCAGTTGGGGGTAGCGGTGGCCATCGGGGGAATACTCCCTGGCCGAATACTTTGGGTGCAGTAGTGAAATTTACCCGACTCACTTCCCCCGCAACAACGAAATAAACACCCAGGGATCCAATCTCCCGTTTTCCTTTTGGTGGTGGGAAAAAAGGCAAACCTTTTTATATGGTTGAGATATTTCTTTATAATTGTATAATTTATTTTTTAAATACCGTATATAATACATACCTTTCTTTGTCGTAAAGGGTTTTTGGTAAGTTATTAAACTAAAACATTCTTTTTAAAAAAAAGCCCATGTATGTACTAAATTTATTAATACATTTATGCTTTTCCCAAAGGGGTTACCTAAGTAAGATAAATAATCTCTTGAATGATACAGATACTTAATGCTAACTCAAAGATTCCTTTAAATTTATTTAATAGTAAAATAAAAAAAAATATTTTTTCATTTTTTTATTGTTAAAGTTGGCTTCCTGCGGGAAAGGGCCCTCTTCCATTCTTTAATGAATTACTTCTTCCCTGAAATAGTGTGAATACTTCATTGGTTAAAAGCATCACTTTCTCTGGCCAAAGTGGTTGGCCTTTTCCTTTTAAAATTGTGTTAGTCACTAGTGTGGCCCTCAGT
>WNWK01057720.1:0-10658 GCA_009830355.1 Cherax destructor
ACTGAAGAAATACTTCCTAACATCCCTTTGACTCATAGGAGTCTTCAACTTCCAATTGTACCCCTTGTTTCTGTGTCCCCTCTCTGGAACATCTTGTCTCTGTCCACCTTATCTATTCCTCGCAGTATTTTATATGTCGTTATCATGTCTCCCCTAACCCTCCTGTCCTCTAGTGTCGTCAGGCCGATTTCCCTTAACCTTTCTTCGTAGGACAATCCACTTAGCTCTGGGACTAGTCTTGTTGCAAACCTTTGCACTTTCTCTAATTTCTTGACGTGCTTGACCAGGTGTGGGTTCCAAACTGGTGCTGCATACTCCAGTATGGGCCTGACGTATATGGTGTACAGAGTCTTGAATGATTCCTTAGTGAGGTATTGGAACGCTATTCTTAGGTTTGCCAGTCGCCCGTATGCTGTAGCAGTTATCTGATTGATGTGTGCCTCAGGAGATGTGCTCGGTATTATACTCACCCCAAGATCTTTTTCCTTGAGTGAGGTTTGCAGTCTTTGGCCACCTAGACTATACTCTGTCTGCGGTCTTCTTTGCCCTTCCCCGATCTTCATGACTTTACATTTGGCAGGGTTAAATTCAAGGAGCCAGTTACTGGACCAGGCTTGTAGCCTGTCCAGGTCTCTTTGTAGTTCTGCCTGATCCTCGACTGATTTAATTCTTCTCATTAACTTCACATCATCTGCAAACAGGGACACTTCTGAGTCTATCCCTCATGGCATGTGTGTTTTGGGTTAGATTGTTTGGTTGCATTGGGGTTGTCCAGGTTGAGGGACATCTGAAGGTGGTTGTATTAGAGCTTCCTCCTGAGTCTGGTTTCTCCTGTCCTTCTCTCTTTCCTCCTTTTGTCTCTGTACCCTCTCTTTCAGTTTCTGTCTTTCTTCCCGTGTTCTGTCGCGGTCGAGATACACCCTCCAGTACTCTGACATATCCCTTAGTCTTGCTTTCTCCTGCAGGATCCTGTTTCGAGTCAATTCTGCTTTGAAAATCACTTTGACTGGCCGGATTCATCCTCTTGCAAACCCCTCTATTCTCAGAAAATTTGCCAGCTGGGTCATGTCATCTTCTCCTATTGCTTTCATGATGTTTTCAATCGCATTTTTCTCCCCTTGTCTTCTTTCTTCGTAAGTTTCCCCTTCAGCTTCCTGGAGCCCATAAACAAAGACTCTCTTTCATTCTCCCACTGCCTATCCCTATGTAACCCCTGATTCGATTTAGTTGCCTCCATTGCAGCTTTCCTTTCTTCAATCTCTTCACTGTCTGTTATCCCTTGGCCCAGTGGCCTGTCGCTTTCCCTTCTTAACTTTCCCTGTGCACTGCTGTGTTCTGTTAGGGCTTCTACGTATAGCTTAGCTCTCCCTTTTACTACACTCCCCTCGATTGTTCCTAATGTGATCCTCTCTTTTTCTCGGGCTCCACGATGGTCTGATAGGGCTTCTGCATACAGTTTTACTCCGTTCTCTACAGTCCACTTCTTTGTGACTGAGGTAGCAGTTTATGATACCATGTCTACATTGCTTTTTAGTTCTTTAGGCTGTTTCAAATTGTTCAGTTCCTATTCTAAACAGCCTCTGCTGTTGTGACTTGCTTCTCCCACTTCCTGCTTTCTGCAGCTATCCTCTCCTCCATTTTCATGCTAAGCTCCTCTAGCTTCCTTCCCCACTCATGTTCCCTTTTCATGAGCTCTGCTGCCCAATCTTTCTTTGCAGACTCATCCTCCAGTCCCCTAGTTTTCCGTCCTGCTCTCTGGGACCCCATTTTTTTTTTTAAGATGCCACAGAGTGAAAAACTATGTATTTCTGTGGGTTTTTTTGTGGTGTGATTGCCTGAGTGTTTGTGTGGGGGTGGAGAGAGGGAGAGTAGAAACTGGAGACAGTGGGGAAATGGAAGAGAGGTGGGGAGGGGGAAAAAGGGGGGATTATGAGGAGAGAGTGAAGGAGGGAGAAGCAGAGGTGGAGAGAGAATGGGAGAGGGAGAGGGGGAGGAGGTGGGTGAGAGAGGGGGGTTCAGGGAAGGGAGTGGGGGAGAGGTGGGGTGAGAGAGCAGGGGCTAAAGAGTGTGTGTGAGCCTGTGTGTGTGTGTTAGTTTTGTGTGTGTGTGTGTGTTAGTTTTGTGTGTGTGTGTTAGTTTTGTGTGTGTGTGTGTTAGTTTTGTGTGTGTGTGTTAGTTTTGTGTGTGTGTGTGTGTGTGTGTGTGTGTGTGTATGTGTGTGTGTGTGTGTGTGTGTGTGTGTTAGTTTTGTGTGTGTGTGTGTGTGTTAGTTTTTTTTTTTGTGTGTGTATGTATGTGTGTATGTGTATGTATGTGTGTGTGTGGGTTGTGTGAAAAGTAATGGTGAAATTGTGTGTTATGGTGTATGGTTGTGTATGTGAAGTTTGTGAGTGACACGTTGTCTGCAGTGCTCCTCTACCTGGCCTGACCTGACACCTGACCTACCAGTTAATGTGTGTGTGTGTGTGTGTGTGTGTGTGTGTGTGTGTGTGTGTACTCACCTATATGTGGTTGCAGGAGTCGATTCATAGCTCCTGGCCCCGCCTCTTCACTGATTGCTACTAGGTCCTCTCTCTCCCTGCTCCATGAGCTTTGTATGTGTATGTGTGTGTGTACTCACCTAATTGTGGTTGCAGGGGTCGAGACTCAGCTCCTGGCCCCGCCTCTTCGCTGTCTGCTACTGGGTCTCTGCTCTCCCTGCTCCATGAGCTTTATCATACCTTGTCTTAAAACTATGTATGGTTCCTGCCTCCACTATATCTTTCTCTAGTCTATTCCACTTCCTGACTACTCTGTGGCTGAAGAAATGTTTCCTGACATCCCTTTGACTCATCTGAGTTTTCAGCTTCCAGTTGTGTCCCCTTGTTTCTGTGTTCCCTCTCTGAAACAACCTGTCACTATCTACCTTGTCAATTCCCCGCAGTATTTTGTATGTCGTTATCATGTCTCCTCTGACCCTTCTTTCCTCCAGTGTTGTTAGTCCTATTTCCCTCAACCTTTCTTCATAAGACAGACCCCTGAGTTGTGGAACTAACCTTGTCGCAAACCTTTGCACTTTCTCTAGTTTCCTTACGTGCTTGACCAGGTGTGGGTTCCAGACTGGTGCTGCATATTCTAGTATGGGCCTGACGTACACGGTATACAGTGTCTTGAACGATTCCTTGTTAAGGTAACGGAACGCTAATCTAAGGTTTGCCAGACGCCCATATGCTGCCGTGTGTGTATGTGTGTGTGTGTGTGTGCGTTAGTTACCATTTTGTCCTAGGCACATGTCGATTAGACACTAGGCCTGTTGTATGTATGTGTGTGTGTGTGTGTGTGTGTGTAACGAAACACTTCGAAATGTTTCGGCCCCGCCGGGAATTGAACCCGGGCCCTCCGTGCGTGAAGCAAGAGCGCTAGCCACCATGCCATCGGGGCTGTGTGTGTGTGTGTGTGTGTGTGTGTGTGTGGTGGTCAACAACATGTTTACAAGTGTGGCATATCTTATATCCCTTTTTATTCCTTTTTCTCTCTTGTAAATCTTAAGGGAAGATGGTGACGGGTGATAATGATGACTGGGAACAATCTGAAGGATCCACAACACTTTAGCCAGCTTACTTGAAGATGTAATTAGTAGTGTTTGTTCTAATAAACTGTTGCTCTTACCTCCAGCATTGTTTATCTTTCTCCTCTCACATTTTAAGGGAAACTTGGAAAAAACATTGTGAAAATTCACAGGATAATGATAACTTTGAAAACTCAACAACACATTGAGGAAGATTCTGGTGTGTGTTCTATTAAACTATTGCTCTTACCTCTTACATTTTCTTTAGTGCCTTTTTTTCCTCTGAAATCGTAATGCATAAAAACGAAAAGCAATGTGGACACACATCGCTTTTGAGGGGGACCTACCTATATCGGGCAGGTTCTTCTCAGCAGTCAACTTCAACATTTCTTACCTGACCTTCACATCACTATGCTTCCTATATACTCACGAACTCTGCTCAGGTAGATCTCTTTGTCACTTGATAAAGCCCACTGTGTGGGCGAAACGTTGTCAATAAAGGCTCTCATTATACAGCATGTGTATCTACTTTTCCATTGTGTCGGTATTGTATACCATTTATTTTTCTGTTATGTTAATAGCTTATTAACATAATGTAACGTAATATTACATAATAAAACATAATAATGTAAAACATAACATAACATAACAACACTCCCTCCCAAGATAAAGAACAGTATATAACAACAGTAGGAAGCTTGGTGGTCAAGTTGGATCATCGGGATCACCAGCAGCAAATAGGTACCTGGGTGTTAGTCGACTGGTGTGGGTCGCATCCTGGGGGACAAGATTAAGGACCCCAATGGAAATAAGACAGACAGTCCTCGATGACGCACTGACTTTCTTGGGTTATCCTGGGTGGCTAACCCTCCGGGGTTAAAAATCCGAGGAAATCTTATCTTATCGGGAGGTAAAGTGTGTTGGGTCACCAGGTCAAGCTGGACCATCGGGAGGTGAAGTGTGTTGGATCACCAGGTGAAGTTGGATCATCGGGAGGTAAAGTGTGTAGGGTCACCAGGTCACGTTGGATCATCGGGAGGTAAAGTGTGTAGGGTCACCAGGTCACGTTGGATCATCGGGAGGTAAAGTGTGTAGGGTCACCAGGTCACGTTGGATCATCGGGAGGTAAAGTGTGTTGGATCACCGGGTCAAGTTGGATCATCGGGAGGTAAAGTGTGTAGGGTCACCAGGTCACGTTGGATCATCGGGAGGTAAAGTGTGTAGGGTCACAAGGTCACGTTTGATCATCGGGAGGTGAAGTGTGTAGGGTCACCAGGTCACGTTTGATCATCGGGAGGTAAAGTGTGTAGGGTCACCAGGTCACGTTTGATCATCGGGAGGTAAAGTGTGTAGGGTCACCAGGTCAAGTTGGATCATCGGGAGGTAAAGTGTGTAGGGTCACCAGGTCACGTTGGATCATCGGGAGGTAAAGTGTGTAGGGTCACCAGGTCACGTTGGATCATCGGGAGGTAAAGTGTGTAGGTCTCTGGAATACTTACATTTTTATTGACATTCAGGCTGGTGTTATTTGCATGTCTAATTATTCCTACACAATCAACTCACAATAGTGTTGATATATGTTGTTACTACTATGAGATATAACGACACAAAGTGGCAAAAATCAAGAGTTTCCGGCTACTATGAACCTCAGAGTTAGTTGTGTTACCAGACCCGGCCACCAGGAGGCCACTCACTCTGATAAGAGTGCATCTTATGGACAGGATATTACTCTGTGCGATGTCACTGAGTAGATAATAAAGAGTGATGTCACTATGAGTCTTAGAAAGTGATGTGTGAGTCTTAGAAAAGGATGTGTGATGTCACTATGAGTCTTAGATAACGATGTTTGATGTCACTGTGAGTCTTAGGCAATGTGTGATGTCACTATGGGTTTCATACAAGGATATGTGATGTCACTTATGTTTAAACAAAAACCAAAGTATACAAAGAATAAGTAATTAATTATATAATAATACTACTACTACTACTACTAATTAATAATAATAATAATAATAATAATAATAATAATAATAATTGATACTTATAGACATTATTGACAAACTAAATAAAACACCCACATACCTACATACTGCTAGGTGAAAAGGAGCAGGTCCTACACTCAGTAATCTTACCTTCCCCAGGTCCATGTGTCCAGGAGTCCATCTGTGTCCCCTCAGATATTCTCCCTTCCCAACTTCCTGTCCTACACTCAGTAATCTTACCTTCCCCAGGTTCATGTGTCCAGGAGTAAATCTGTGTCCCCTCAAATATTCTCCCTTCCCCACTTCCTGTCCTACACATAGTGATCTTGCATCTAAGCCTTCCCCAGATTCATGTATCTCCTCTAGGAATCCATCCGTGGGCCCCCGGATGTCTTCCCTTCCCCTGAAGTTCTAGATTTTTTTCGGTATTTTTGATGCCTCACCCAGTCCCACCCCCCAGAGGTCAGCAGTCCCAACCCAGGTCCGTGGTTCTAAGTCCCACCCCAGGTCCGTGGTTCCAGGTATTCACCCTTCACCACTTCCCTGAGGTCAGCAGTCCCACCCAGGTCCGTGGTTCCAGGTATTCACCCTTCACCACTTCCCTGAGGTCAGCAGTCCCACCACAGGTCCGTGGTTCCAGGTATTCACCCTTCACCACTTCATTGAGGTCAGCAGTCCCACCCCAGGTCCGTGGTTCCAGGTATTCACCTTCACACTTCCTGAGGTCAGCAGTCCACCACAGGTCCGTGGTTCCAGGTATTCACCCTTCACCACTTCTGAGGTCAGCAGTCCCACCCCAGGTCCGTGGTTCCAGGTATTCACCCTTCACCACTTTTCCTGAGGTCAGCAAGTCCCACCCCAGTCCGTGATTCCAGGATCACTTACACTTCCTGGTCAACCACCCCAGGTTCATGGCTGCGTATCACCTTCACCATTTACCTGAGGTCAGCAAGTCCCACCCCAGGTCCGTGGTTCCAGGTATACACCCTTCACCACTTCCCTGAGGTCAGCAAGTCCCACCCCAGGTCCGTGGGTCCAGGTATTCACCCTTCACCACTTCCCTGAGGTCAGCAGTTTTAGCCACCCTTGAAGCACTGTCCATATATGATATTACTACACAAGTGTATTAATATCAGTTATTATTACAGAGGAGGACACGCAGAAAATCTACGCTCTGTAATAACATCCACCTGGACAGACCCGAACGTCGACTACCTGAGACAAGAGAGATCTCTATCCCAGTTAGCCCACCAAGGAGTGGCCACTAGTGTAAATTTGGAACATATATTTATATTTAATATTGTACCTATGTCAATTATTAGTTTGTTCAATTATTTAGTTGTGTAGGTGTATTTGTGAACGTTTTTATGTGCGTAGATTAGTGTTCAAAGTTCAACACAAGACTAATTATATTAATTGAGGTCCATCACACAAAACTCTTAAGACTCACACAGTATCTGGGTGTACAACTCACTAGCACACTACACTGAGTTTACACAGTGAGTGTATATCGTCTCATCAAAGTCTTCACAAACAATCAAAGACTAAGTCTTATAACACTATCATAGTATACAGTGTTGGGAAAACATACTAACGTAATAACGCCGGTTAAAGATATTTCATAAACTTTCCTTTAAGGAAATTGTTCTGAATGAAAACATATTTGTGCAAAATGTCTTTATTCAGGTGCATATTACAATTGATGTTTCAAAAGATCCCTTAACGGGTGAACAGAAGTGTGATTCTCTGTTTATAACCGTCAAATGTTTACGTACTGTTGAAACTACTGAAGCAAGTGTTGATGTAGAATAATAGTATCTGAGTTTTAATTACATCTATTAGTTAGTAAACATCGCTCCTCGCAAGTCTAGTTTTGTGTCACACTTTGCTTCTAATACACTTCAACAACTGCCAGACACAGTGTTAGAATTGTAAAATATTTTGTAAGCAATATGAACAGTAGATGTTTGTGTATTGTCTGCTGAGTATACCAGGAAATATGTACTATATCACAACTGTGATTTACATAGTGATGTGAAAGACAGAGTTTAAGTAATGAAGAACACAGACTAAAAAGGGAAGGGGATGTATGGATTAACATAACTTAACACAAGTTAAACATAACAAGAAGAGCATTGTTGCAAAATAATATATTTTTGTTGAACGTTTTTCACTATTATATTGCAGTACAGCAATATAATAGTGCATGAAACAGCAGTATAGGAGACAAACATTGACTCGAATTTACCAGGTTGAAGGATAGACTGATAAAATATTTTTTGTCCAATCGAGACTACCATGAGATATTATTCATGGAGATATTATTTTTGTGAGTGATATGTATTGCTATTTGTATTAAAATCATATAGAGGAGATAAGTGTGAATGAGAGAGTGGGATGTGGATTCTGGGAATTGTTAAGTGGATGTTTTGGGAATTTTGAGTCGACATAATTGTTGTGGGAGACATTAATGACAATATGGAAGAAACTATTGTTGAAGGTGTCATAGGAAAATACAGCAACACAAAAGAACTGTAACTTGCAACAACATTAAAGTGACAAGCAAGAACAGTTCAGTGACAAATAAAAAAGAGCAATGTAAACCACAAGTGCAGTTACAGAGAAGAACAATACAGTAACAACGATAGTTAAACAGGCAAGAACAGTAGGGTAACATGCAAAAAAGTACAGCAACATACAAGAACAGTACCGGAATGTAATGAAAAATACAGTAATACATAAGTACAATAACTTTAAAAAATGCTGTTACACAAGACAATACAGTAAAATGACAAACTAGTACAGTAATACATAAAAAACAATACATTAAATCCGAGAGCAATACAACAACACACGAGAACTGTACCGTAAATCACAAGAACAAAACAACAACATGCGAGAACTGTACCGTAAATCACAAGAACAAAACAACAACATGCGAGAACTGTACCGTAAATCACAAGAACAAAACAACAACATGCGAGAACTGTACCGTAAATCACAAGAACAAAACAACAACATGCGAGAACTGTACCGTAAAACACAAGAATACAACAACACACGAGAACTGTACCGTAAATCACAAGAACAAAACAACAAAACACGAGAACTGTACCGTAAATCACAAGAACTATACAACAACACCGAGAACTGTACCGTAAAACACAAGAACAATACAACAACACCCGAGAACTGTACCGTAAATCACAAGAACAATACAACAACACACGAGAACTGTATCGTAAATCACAAGAACAATACAACAAAACACGAGAACTGTACCGTAAATCACAAGAACAATACAACAACACACGAGAACTGTACTGTAAATCACAAGAACAATACAACAAACACGAGAACTGTACCGTAAATCACAAGAACAATACAACAACACACGAGAACTGTACCGTAAATCACAAGAACAATGTGGTAAAGCAATAAAAGGTTAAGATAGAATTGGGGGGCAGTGATGTGGTAAGTTGTAAATATATGGTAAATTAGAAGTAATAATAATAATAAAGAGATTTTGTAGTTATTAAATACAATTAAGACTATGAGGTAGAAATTTAAAATTAAGACTATGAGGTAGAATGGTAATTGAACATAAACGTGAAAATTTATAAGTAGTAAGGGGGTATTAGAATTTTTAGGGAACAAAATTTATGGTGGTATATAAATGTTACAGGATGATTCAAAACACTATTCGTGGACGGTGGGTATAAACTGCATTTTATTCTGATTCTGTTAACCCAGCCTCACTCAGGAATGTTTTTAGTTCATATTCTGTAGAGATGAAGTACTCTTCCCAGTGGGCTGTTTCCTAATTGCGATTTTACCGTCCCTCACAAAGCACTGATGGATTTTTTGGGCATTGCGTAATTTTCTTAGTCGATAAAGGAGGTTTTGTCTTGTTTTGGTAAGGCATTCATTGATATATACATCTGATTTCACAGCTATGGATGTTTTTAGTAGGTTATTTCTTTGCAAGCTGGTATTGAATTTTAATAGCACTGTTTTTTCCCTGCTTGGTAGCCCATCAGTTTGCAATCTTTTAGTTCATCACTACGTATGTTTAGGTTAAGGTGGTCCTTGAAAAGTTGTAGGGTGGACTCCATGCATGTCTCTTGGGTAACTGTAGGTGGGAGATGTTTGCTATTAACTACAACAACGTCACATAGCTGTAGTTGGTCATTATGGTCTTGGAAGTTGTTGATGACATCGGTAAGTTGTAGATCCACTCGTGATCTTTCTTCTATGATGTTGTTATTTAGTTGGGTGACTTGGTCTTTTAGAGTGTCGATGGTGTCCACGGACTGTGTTGCTTAGTTGTTCTAGGGTGTTTAGTTTGTCTTCCAGAGTTGTGATCTTGATGAGGTACTGTGCGTTGGAGGTTTTAAGCTCCTGCATTTCCTGGGTAAGCTTGGTGATTGTTTGGTTCTGGATCGTAAGGAGTTTAGCTATTTCTGGGTCAGTAATCTTCTTAACATCAAATCCATGGAAGGAGTTATCTTGGATTATGGCGGCGGCCATATTTGTTTTTGTCTGTCGAGTGTTGTGATGGTGCAGGTGGGTGATGAGGGTTGTGTCCTGGCTGGCAGTACGAGAAGTTTTCCTTGTAGGATTGCTGCTCTCACCTGTGATGTTAGGAGTCCTTTGCTGGTTACGGGATCTTCTTTTGTTGCTCTGACCCTTGGACATTGACCGTGGCTTCAGATGAATAGTAGGCGATGGGGAATGGGTGAACATAAACAACCGGTGCAAGAAAACACGTCCAATGTTTCCACCCCTTCGCCGGGAATCGAACCCGGGCCCTCGCCGTGTGAAGCGAGAGCTTTTGCCACCATTTTATCAACTTATGCCGCACTCTGCACTATTCCAGTTTCGTGTACTGGGGATTGGAGTTATGGAATACAGGGATACTTTTATGGGATCACATAAAGTTGCTAGTAAAGGCAAAGCAATTGATCAACAAACAACGAGAGATAGTAGAGGGCAACGAGTGACTAGCTCCCTTAAGGTTTATTATACAAATAGTAGGAGTCTAAGAAATAAGATAGATGAGCTAAGATTACTTGCAAGTGCAGGTAATATAGATATTATTGCTATAACAGAGACCTGGTTCAACCTGA
>WNWK01057721.1:0-10657 GCA_009830355.1 Cherax destructor
GTGAAAATTGAATTGACATATAGTATATAGGCTGAAGGCACATTTCTATCAGTGTGACTCTTTTTCCGTCTGGTACTTCTTATTAAAAAAAAATAATACTGCTTAAAGTGGGGAAATTTTATGTGGAAAAAGTTGTTCTTATGTCTCAATAAGACTGACCTGACGACAGTGACTGACTCCCCCCTCAAATAATCTATCTTCTTGACCAACAACCAATCAAAACGTTTTTAAAACAATGTAAAAACCCCCAAAAAAAAATTAACAAGCAGCAAAAGAGTCAAAAAAAGGAGACAAAAGGGGCCCCCAACGGGATCATCGCAGAACTAAAAAATCCCCGACACGATGCGTAGATGCCATAAAAAGGTCAGAAGCTTTGGCGGGACCTCAAAAAACTAAAAAAACCTAAATCTAACAACCCCGGCGAGTTAAAAAAAGAAACAAGATATTTTACTCACCAAAAAATCTCTCTCCAAAACAGAGTCAAATAACGAACAAACGCAGAGATGGGGGGGTTGCTTCCAGAATTAAGGCAGATGGAGAAGCAGTGCTTGTTGGCGATCCCCGCAATGGAAAGCGACACAGGCCTCCAACAGGTGATATCCGTAGACCCCCCATGGTCCCCCGGCGTCGGGTAAACAAGAGAGCTGATAGTTCCCAAGCAGTATATCAGTGCGGACAAACCCCACAACTCTCAAACAGTGAGCACGTAAGTGTAAATGTTACATCATACCTAATGACATATAAGTCAAATAATGCATAGAGAAAGATATTTTTTTTTTTGCTATTAACGAAAACATCAAACCCCGGCTGATCCCTTGAAATCTTATTCTGAAAAAGTTTCACAATAACCAATTTTTTTACAGTCTAAAAACAATGCGTTACCTAAAAACGTGCCCCAAAAAAAGGGGTTCCCGCTACAGTCTACAAAAAAGCGTCACCTGACCAGTGCTACACAAACATATACCTTTTTGATAATTCCCCTTGGAAACTGTCAGGAAGCATTTTTCCTGTAAAAACCCCTTAGCTATGGTAATACATGGTTTTTTCCTGTTTCATGCGGGGGCTTACACCATTTTACATAAACCCCGTGAAAAATTTGCAAAAAAATAAATTTTCCCAATGTCACCTTGGAACTTCATGTTTTGAATACACCATCTGTGTAAAGTTACTGTCCCCCCTTATGTAAAAAATTAACCCCTTTTTAAAATATTAAAGATGGGGTAATGGGGAAATTGAAACTTCTGGAAAAACACAAAACAACAGACAACACACACACCCCCCTTAACCCCTAAAACCAAACTACTTAGTACAACTGGGAAGTACACACACACACACACACACAATGGGTCCGGAAAATTTTCCCCCGGGGGCCTTGGGGGAAGGGGAGCTGAGGTACTAGTGCCCCACCCCACCATAATATTCACACCCCTTGAAACGGGCGCTCCTGGGGAAATGGAAAAGGCCAAAACTTGTCCCCATTTTAAAAAAGGAGAAAAAAAAGAGGCACTAAACTCACCCCCGGTGTCACTTACTTGTATAGTGTGCAAAGTCCTGGAAAAATCATCAAAAAAGAATGGTGGGCATCTGGGGGGGCAGGTTAATAACCCCAAACACACGGTTTCAGGAAGGCAAATCCTGTTTAAAAAAACCCCCTGGAGTTCTATGATAAATAACGAGGGGGGAAAAAGAGAGAAGGGTGGGTTGACTGCTTTTTTTTGGACTGCGGAAGGCCTTTTGACACAGTTCCTCACATGAATTAGAAAAAAGATGGAAGCCCCGTGTATAACGGAAAAAGGGACTGGAATGGATCGGGGGGAAAACCTCGCAGTCATAGTACTAGGGGGAGGCACAACTTTTGGGCCCCCCAGTCAGGGGCCCCCGGGTTCAAGCACCTTTTATTGTACAGCAAAAAGGGGAATGGGAAAAGCTGCCTGCACATGTAAAAAGGGAGTCAAAAGCATGGAAAATTCAAAAAGAAAACCAAAAGGCCCAATGAATGTAGCGAAAAAAGGGGGGAATGATTTTTTATTTTTAGTTAACAAAATGTATATGTAAATAACTTTTTTTACCTTATTCCTAGTATACATTATCCTTTATAATAAAAGACATATATATCCTACAATGTAAAAATTAAGTAAAAAAGGCCCCCCAAAGGAAATAAGTCCTCTGTCGTTTTTTTGGGGTTTTCCCCGGGTTTTCTATACATATGCTGCTATGTATGATAATGTTGTAAATGTATTTATGTATACCTGAAAAAAACACTTACTTACTTACAGGAGGCAACAACGGGGCCCAAATTTCGTGATGGGGGTATCACAGGGGGCCCCGTGACGAGGGTGTAAAAGGGTCAGCCCCAGGACCAGTGCTATTCTTTATATGTGAATGACATGACGGATGGGATGGGTTTTCTTTTTCCCAAAATTTTGTGAAATTAAGGGGGAAAACCCATGGGGAAAAAGACCCGGAAAATTAAGTGACCTGGCCCCAAATTTTACTCTTTACAACTCTTTCAATTTTACCAAATGAAAAATCATGAAGACCCCGGGGAAGGGCAAAAAAAGCTGACAGAGAAAAGGGTAGGGGCCCCAAGGGGTAAAACCCCATCAAGGAAAAAACCTTGGGGTGAGTATAACACCAAGCACGTCTCCGGAAGCAAAATAACCCCCGAAACCCCTTTTCGGCATATGGGCGACCAAAACCAAAATTGGGGTTCCTTCCCCAACGGGGAAACTTCAATACTGTATACCTATACGTCAGGCCCATACTAGAGTATGCGACCAGTCTGGAACCCACACCTGGTCAAGCCCAAAAAAATTAAAAGGGGTAAAAGATTTGCGACAAGGCTAGTTCACAACTCGGGGACTGCCTTATAAAAAAAAGGTTGGGGGGGTAGGACAAAAAACACTGGGGGCCCCAAGGGTTAGAGGAGCATTTTAACGACATACAAAACCCCTGGGGAATCGACAAGGTAGATAGCGACAGGATTTCCCCAGAGAGGAAACACAAAAAAGGGGGGGAAAACTGGGCAAAGCTCAGATGAGTCGGGGGGATTTTGGGGAAGCAATTCTTCCCCCCATAGAGTAGTTAGGAAGTGGAATAGTTTGGCAACGAAAAGTGGAGGGGGAACCATACATTTTTTTTAAGACAAGGTATGATAAAGCTCCGGGCAGGGAGACAGAGACTCAGTCCCCGGACAGTGAGGGGGCCAGGGCTGATCGGGGCCCCTGAAACCCAAAAATTGGGGGGTACAATTAGGTGGTACACACACACAAAAGCCCCGGTGGCCTGATGGAAAAAAGCTCTCGCCTGACCCCGGGGGCCCAGGTTCAATTCCCCGGGGCAAACTTAAAAAGTGTTTCCTTACACACACACACACACACACAAATAAAAGGGGCCCTGGTTCAAATCGGCTTGCCCCCGGACAAAATGGTAATAACACACACACACACAATTTAAAGGGTTTTGGGAATAAATGAAACCCCCGGGTTCGTTCCCCCCGGGGGGGCGGAAACATTTAAATTTTTTTTCCTTACACACATAAAAGGGGCCCTAGTGTCTAATCCCCCTGGGGCCTGGGAAAAAAAATGGTAACTAACACACACACACACAAAAAGGAGGGCCTCAAACCACAAAAACAACAAAAACCATATGGTTTAACATCCACACAAATCTCCCCCCACCCCAGCAACCTAAACCCATCACCACTCCCCCCCCCATCAAAACCCCCCACCCAATCAGACCACCCCCAACCCCCTTACAACCCCCCCCCCCAGAACAACCCCCAAAAGGGAACCCCCAAAAATCACCCCCCACCCCCCCAAGCCCCCCCTAGGGCCACATTAAAAACGGGGGCGGGGGTTTGGGGCCCTTGCAGGGGGAACCCCGAAAAAATTTTGAAAGAGTGGAATAAAAGAATAAAAATGCCCCAAAAGACATCAAACAGTCAAAAAAACTAAACTAAATGGGCAATCCCCAGATGCAATCTTACAAGGATATCAGATCCTGGGAAAAAGATAGAAGGGCGGGGGGGGGGGGGGGTCGCACTGCTCTAAGGAATCATTGGAGTTTGGGGAGGAAATGGCAGGAATGGAGGTGTTTTAAAAAAAGGACTTTATAGTAGGTACCCCCCAGTAAAGGGAAACAAAATAGTCATTCAGTGATCCAAAACCCCCCCAAAAAAAACTGCGGAGGCCAGGAGAGGAAATGACGGGAAAAAAGGAAAGGGGGTGGCACCGGCGGGTAAAAGCGCCCCCAGGCAGGCGAAGTTACTGGTCATGGGCTTTAAACCAAAAAAAAGAGATCGACGGGGGAAAACCAAGAACCACGTGGGGTGGGGAAATTTGGGGGGCCCAAGATGATGGACGTGGTACTGGAAAACCTGATGCCCAACATGTGGGGGGCGACCAGAATGGGAAAACGAACCAAAAAGGCTGGCCCTTTTTTCACCTAAAAACCAGATCCCCGGGAAAATAAAAAAAGGGAACCCCCGGAGCCAGTGACCATATGGCCCCTGAGCTTTGGTAAAGTAGAGGGGAAAAGGGAAAAGGGAAAATGGTGAAAAAGAGACATCAGACAAAAAAAAGGGGGACTACACAGGTTTTGGGGGAATTTCCTGCAGGAGATTCTGGGGAAAAGGGGAAATGGAAGGACAGTCAGTAAATGAAATGATGGAAATACGTACGACAAAGTAAAAGGGGCAGAGGAGCATTTTTCCCCAAAGGGAAAAAAAATAAATGGGAAGACAAAAAAGACCCCCCGGTTTTTTCCCAAAAAATGTGGGGGGGAAAAAACTCAGGTCCCCGAGAAGGAAAAAAAGGGACAAAGGGGAAAGAACCCAAGAAAAAGGGGGAAATTTGCCCCAAGAGCTAAAAACAGTATGCACAGGTCCCCGGGGAAAAGGGGGCCCCAAAAAAAAATACGAAAACGACATAGCATCGAAAAAGTCTGCCCCCCAAAAGGGGGGGCCCCCATCAAAAGGAAGACAGCAGAAAAAGGGTCAATTTATAAGGCTGGGAAAAGGGGGGGAACTCACAAGTAATGATAAAGGGTATGTGGGGGCTCAACCGGGGGTTTGGGAAGTATTCACAGTGGGGGAAGGGGGGGCAGTTGGGTAACAGGACGGGGGGATCACCCCCCAAGGGGGGTATCGAGTGCTGGAGGTATACACACATCTGAGGGGGGGGGAAACCGTTACTCAGTGACCTTGATACCTCAAAAGGAATGGGTCCCCGGCAATTCTACCATGGGTCCTTCCGGGGGGAAAGGGCTGAGGGGTTTGAGTGTGCCCTTCCAATTCCCCCCCTCTTTCTTTAGGTACCTGAATTGGAAAAAAAGTGCCCCCCTTTAAAAAAAGGGGGGGAAAAAAAGGGACTAAACTACAGACCGGGGGGCCTTACATGTATAGTGTGCAAAGTCTTGGAAAATCATCAGAAAAAAAAAGGTGGGGGGATCTGGGCCCCAACGGGGGTTTAACAACCAGACAGCACGGGTTTCAGGGAAGGCAAATCCTGGCCCCAAACCTCCTTGGGGGGTTTTATGATAAGTAACAGAGGAAGGCAAGAGAGAGAAGGGGGGGGTTTACTGCATTTTTTTTGGGCTGGGAAGGCCTTTGACCAATTCCTCATGAGATTAGTAAAAAAAGGGGGAAAAAGGGTATAACGGGGGAAAAAAAACCCGGAATGGATCGGGAATACCTCACGGGGGGGAACAACGGGTCATGGTGCGTGAAGGGGTCACAGTGGGCGCCTGTGGCGAGCGGTTTTCCGCGGGGTCAGTCCTGGGGGGGTTTTTATTCTTGCTATATGTGAATGACATGACGGATGGGGGGAGACTCAGAAGTGTCTCTTTTTAAAAAGATGTGAAAATTTTAAAAAAGGGGGGAATCACATCGGATGAAGACCAAGCAGGACTTCAAAAAGACCTGGACAAACAATCTGGTCTAGCAACTGGCTTCTCAATTTAACCCCCCCAAAAAAGATGGAAGATCGGGAAGGGGAAAGAAGACCGCGACGAGTACCCCTTTTTTTGGGGGGGCTACCCCAAACCCCCCAAAGGGAAAGACCTTGGGGTGAGTAAACACCCGGCCCCCTCCGGAAGCACATCAACCAGATAACCGCGGCGGCATATGGGCGACTGGCAAAAAATTTAAAATTGGGGTTCCGTTACCTTAACGAATCGTTCAAGACACTGTATACCGTATAAAGTCAATACTGATATGCAGCCCCCTCGGAACCCACACCTGGTCAAAAAAGTCAAGAAACTAGAAAAGTAAAAGGTTTCAAAGGGTTAGTTCCCCAACTGGGGGCTGTCTTAGGGGAAAAAAGGCTGGGGGGAAAAGGCCCCGTCAACACTGGGGGAAAAAAAGGGGGCAGAGGAGACATGATAACGTTTTTCAAAAAACTGGGGGGAAATTTTCCCAAGGAGATAGTGCCCCGGGTTTTTCAGAAAAAGGGGGCACAGAAACGGGGGGCACAACTGGAAGCTGAAGCTCAGATGAGTCAAAGGGATGCCCCGGGGCTTTTTTTCAGCCACAAAAATACCCGGGGGAATGGAATGGACTGAAATGATATAGTGGGGGAGGGGCCCAAATTTTTTAAAAACCCAAAAAAATGGGCAGGGGGGCAGAGCCCCGTAGACGGGAAAAGGCGGGGCCAGGGGGCTGGGGGCTGGGCCCCTGAAACCCCAATTAGGTGAATTAGGGGAGTACACAGTAAAAAAAAACATAATCACACACAGTAAGACACCCCCCACACACACGCTTGAGGGCCCTGAAACCACAACTGGGGGAGTCCCCCGGGACCTGGGGGCCCCAAAGCTCTCCCTTCCCCCTGGGGGCCCCGGGTTTTTGTTTCCCCCCGGAGGCGGAAAACATTTCAGTTTTTTTCCTTCACCCCTAACAGGCCTTTTAATCGACATGTCCCCAGGACAAAATGGTAAAAAAACAGGGTGGGGGGAAAAAGGGCAGGAGAGGTGGGTGGGGCGTTTTTTAAACCCCGTAAAAGGCTTTTTTAAATTTTCCCACAAAAGATTAGTGAAAAACTGGGGGGGGCCCCCGGAGGGAAAAGGGGGGGGGACTTTAAGGATCGGGGTATACTGTCAGGAAGACAACAGCGAGTTGGGGAAATTTGGGGGTGTTAGAGGGGGCCCTGGCGGCGGGGACCCCGGGGGCAGTTAGGAAGGGTGCTGTTTCTGGTATATGTGAACGACATGACGGAAAAAGACCGGGGAATGCCCCCGTTTGCAGATTTTGAAGTTAAGGAAGAATTCAATCCCGGGGAAAGGACCAGGCGGGGAATACAAAAAGGGTCTGGACAGGCTGAGGCCTGGTCAGAAATTTTGGTCCTGGGGGTTTAGCCCACTAAAAGCAAAAACAGTGGGGGTTTTGGGGAAGGGGGAAAAAAAACTGGAAACGGAGTAAAAATCTGGGGGCCACAGACTACAAGCCTCCCTCAAAAGGGAAAAGATCTTGGGTGGGTTTTAAACAGGGTCATCTCCCCCGGGGAAAGTGCAGGAGGCGGGACGGGGTTTTTACCCAGAGGGGGAAAAATTAACGGGAAAGGGAAAGGGCCCCTTTTTCCCAAAAGGGCAAGGGGGGAAAAACCCCAAAGTGTCAGAGGGGAAAGAAAAGGTACAGAGGCAAAAAAGAGTAAACAAAAAAATTAGTAGAAGAGCTAGAAACAGTATGCACAGGTACGGGGGGGCCGAAACAGTACGGGAAAAAACATCGAAATTGGGGCCCCCCCGAAACTGATGGGAAGACAACAGTTAAAGACCAGGTGATAAGGCTGGGGAGAAGATGGGGAACTCACAAGTAACGATCAAGAGGTGTGTAGGGGGCTCCCCAATTGGGGTTTAAGGAAATATTCACAGTGGGGGGAACAAAACAGCTGGGTGGGCAGGATGGGGGCACTACCAACAAGGGATGTTCAAGTGCTAGAGGGCATAAAACAACTGAGGGGGAGGTGAACAGTTACTCAGTGACCTTGATCCCCCAAAAAGGGTGGGTCAGGACAACATCTCCCGTGGGTTCTTCGGGAAGGGCTGGGGGCGGGCCACTTACCATAATATTCAAACATCCCTTGAAAATGGGATTACCTGAGGTATGGAAGAAGGCCAAGGGGTCCCCATCTTTAAAAAAAGGGACAGAAAAAAAGGGACTAAACTATAGACCGGGGTCACTTACATGTATAGTGTGCAAAAACCTGGGAAAATCATCAGGAAAAAAAAGATGGGGCACCTCGAGCTGAACTGGATAATAAAAAACCCGGCCCGGGATTCGGGAAGGCAAATCCTGTGTATCAAAATTTTCCAAAATTTTATGATAAAGTAACAGAGGTAAAAGGAAAGAAGGGGGGTTTTTACTGTTTTTCCCCGGGCTGCAGGGGAAACCTTCGGCACAGTTCCCCCCCATGGGTTAGTAAAAAAATTGGAGGGGAAAAGCCCCATAACAGGAAGGGAACTGGAATGGAAAAAGGGAATACCTCACAGGAGGAAACAACGGGGATGGTGCGTGATGAGGGGTCACAGTGGGCCCGGGGGGGGTTCCGCAGGGTCAGTCCCGGGTGTTATTCCCGGGGTATGTAAATGACATGGGTGGGGGGACCAAGTGTCTCTGTTAGATATGTGAAATTAAGGGAAATCACATCGGAGGGGGGCCAAGCAGGACTTAAACAGACCTGGACCAAGTTTAACATCTGGTTTTTGCAAATGGCTTCTCAGTCAATCCAACCTCAAAAAACATGAAGATCGGAGAAGGGGAAAAGACCGCTGACAGAGGCGGCTAGGCGGACAAAGGCTACAAACCTCGGGAAAAAGGAAAAAACCGGGGTGGTATAACGCCAAGCACGTCCCCGGAAAAGGACACATCAACCCCATAACTGCGGCGGGGTATGGGCGACTGGGGAAAACCCCAAAAAATTCGTTCCGAACCCCCTTTAAAAGGGGGAACTTCAAGACACTGTATACCGTGTACGTCGGCCCCCCTTTCTAGAATATCCCCAGTCTGGCCCCCCCCCTTCAAGCACATAAGAAACGAAAGTGAAGGGTTTTTGCCCCCAATTCCACAACTGGGGGTCTGTCCTATGAAAAAGGCTGAAAATAGGACCAACACTGGAAAAGGGTCAGGGAGACATGATAACGACAAAAAAAAATACTGGGGAATAAAGGAGCGTGACAGGATGTTCCAGAGGGGAACACAAAAAAAAGGGGGGACACAAGGGGAAGCTGAACCAGATGAGTAAAGGGGGATTTAAAAGGAACATTTCTTCAGCCACAGGTAGTCAGGAAGTGGAATAGTCAAAAAAAGACATGGGGGACAGGAACCACTGACGAGGTATGATGCTCATGGGCAGGAGGCAGACCCAGTGCGGGCAGCGCAGGGGGGGGGCCAGGGCTGGTCTCCCCCTAAAACCAAAAATTAGGTGGCCCTTGGTGGTACATCCAAATAACTGCTGCGCATCGGGCCCTGGCAAACCCAAGAACAGCATTCCGACATCTCAAAAAGGAATCGTTCAGGACCCTGCCTCTGCGTTGGCATATTGAGTATGCGCCCCATTTGGGGCCCACCCCAGCCAATCACGTGAAATTGAAAAAATGAAAAGGTTTTTCAAAGAGTAGCCCCGGCTAAGGGTATGTCCCAGGAGGGGTTAAAAGGGAAAAGCCTGACGACACTGGGGACGGAGAATAGGGGGGGCATGATGGACATATAAAATACTGAGGGGGAATGGACAAGATGGACAGGGCAGAATGTTCAGAGATGGGACACAAAAAAGGGTAAGTTGGAAGCTGAAGACTCAGATGAATCAAAGGGTGTTGGAATATTTCCTCAGCCCAAAATTGTGGAAGTGGGGAAAGTCTGGGGGAATGATGTAGGGGGGATTATCCATACATAGCTTTAAAAGTGTATGATAAAGCTCTGGGGGATGATAACCTAAGGGGGCCAAGAAGGGAGGACCAAAAGTGTGCTCGCCTTTGCAAACCCCCCCCCAGACACAAACCCCATACCTTTAAGCAGTATAATAAAGCTCATGGAGCAGGGAGAGGGACCGTAGCGGTCAGTGAAAAGGGGGGCCAGGGCTGTCTCGACCCCGCACCCATGGGGTCATTGTGAGAAAAAACCCACACATACTTCAAAGGAGTGGGGTGGACATCTCTCCGTGTGTCCTTAGAGGGGAAAAAGCGCTGTGTGTGCCACCAAAACAATTTCAACACTCCCTTGAAACTGGGCCTGCTTGGGGTATGAAGTGGCAAATGTAGTCCCATTTTTAAGAAAAAGGGAAAAAACGAGGCATAAACTATAGCCATGTCCTGTTGCGGCCTCCTACCAATATGGGGGTTAAATAGTTATCCTGCCGGCTGGGGTACCACTGGGTTTGTTCTAAAACCCCAAGTTGGACTGCTGAGCCGGCCCCAGGCAGTGTACACCCAACTCTCACAGAGTGTACTCCTGACTTCGGAATATCTTGCTGATGACAAGGCCAGACTTTTCAAAAATACTGGCCTTTAGGTATTCCCGACTACCTCACGGCCTCGCTGGCCCGAGTGTTCACCAGACTCTTGGGGTACATCTACTGGCCTGTAGTGTTCCCAACTGCCGGGGGGGACACCTGCTGACTTAACTTCTTTTTCAGGGCCTGTGCGTCTCTCGTCGAAACACCAT
>WNWK01057722.1:0-10657 GCA_009830355.1 Cherax destructor
TAGGGCATTGCCTAAGTCGGGTGCATTGTTTGGTAACATTGCCTGGGAGTCGGGTGTTGTTTGGTACATTGCCTAGTGTCCACAGCGAACACTAATAAATCTTCTCGGGAATTGGACAAAATTCCCCGATTTTTGCGTTAGAACAAATAATGGAAAAATAATTTTTCCCTATGGAAACTGACATAGTTATATGTATTCCATAAATATAAAAGAATACACTAAATGTTATTCCATAAATACACCGACATGTGTATTCTGTAGGCATACATAGGCTGAAATTTACTTTAACGGTATTTTAGGAATTAAAGTATAGGTATCTGGTGGAAAAAAGGTCTTGTGCAACTTTAATTTTGTTTAGGCGATAGGCTTAAAACCCCATTAACTAAGGCTAACAATGGGTAACCACCCACAATATGAACTTTGAGTCCATATCACTGAGAGTTTACTTTAATCTCTATTCCAGCACTAATTTTTTTTTGACTTGTGGTTTCAGGCAGTCTTAATGACCTTGTACTCGATGTTAATGGGTCTACACCCCCCTCCATTAACCAAGATATCAATGAATGAATCAAGTGGTATATGTTCTCCGTGTATAAGTGAGTCTGCTTTAACTTCTGTGTCAGGGATCAAGTATTGCCGACAGATGTTGATCTGGTAACAGTGTTATTGATCTCCTGTACACAACCACACGACTGTCGTGTTACTTAATTTAGTTTCCTCAGGTTTACTATAATAATTCATTACTGGGATGTTGTTTGTGTCTTTGTGAGTCAAAACACATGAGAAATAGTTAAAATAGAGCATTTTCTTTTTGTTGTAAGTGTCCAGAGTGTTTCTGTTGCATCTTTGACGTAGGTGGGAATTTTAGACACTGGGTCACAGGAGAGCTTCTCCTCGTACCCCAACTCTCAAACCTCACTCACATTAGCCAGGACCTAAAATTATACATTATATTTAAACTTAAACAAAACCAGGAATTCTTGTATAATTTGATTGGTTGTGGACTGTATCTTCGTGAGTGAGATGGTGGGGGGGCTGTCTATACAGTTAATGTCAAGCATATAAAAAATTTAAAGTATAATTATTGACAAAACTTTGGGATACCACTTACCAAATTTTCTCTGGATGTCGCTTGATGCAGCTGGATCACCACAACACTTGCATTACTATATAAAGCTAAACTGGCCAGTAGCTTTACACACAAAAGACGGTTTACTTACTGCTGATGGTGATGGTTCCTTATCTTCCCATTCACCCCAAATTCTTGCTGTCCTGCGATTTTCTTGTCCTCATTACTCTTAGCTGGACCATAATTTAAAATTTTCATTACAATTTTGAGGCCAATTCCCAATAAGCCTCGAAAACGCCGAATTTCTGGTGCAGATTACAATGTGGTCCCACTCATTTCATTCCAACATGGCATCGTCCATATATCCCATTTTACCACTATAATACAGTGGTTTTTACAATTATCTTCCCAGTCTGCAGTGTAGGGCGTCACCACATTATTTTTCGTCGTCTGAGGTCGTTCAATTCAATTTAGCCCCGATGACGATGAAATTTTATGTCGGTTACTCAGACTGGTCTTCCACTATTTTCCAGTGGTGAACTTCCCCCCCGCACCCGGCAGCCCCCAACACTTTATTGAAAGTTTCTCGAAGGGTCAAATCAGCATCATTTTAATACATAATTATTATTTTAAACAAAATTACATATGCTGACTTCAAGAAAATTCTAAAAGTTTCCACAGTATTGATCATTCTTTTAATTACCCCAGGCCACAGATGATGGGTGTTCACTAAGACCATTGTAATCTGCTAACGAAAATCTTGTCTTTTTCTGAATTTTTTTACTTACATACTTCTTGTCAATATTTAGTGCCAAGTTCCTCTGTAATCTCAGATTATTATCAAGGTTTCCTTGTTTGCTAGTACCAAATCAATCAGATTATTTCCCCCCGTTAGTTCCTCCAAAAACTGTTTTAAAAACAATCTTGAATTACCTCCCAAAGGGAAATTGTTTGACTATAGATTCCAAGTCGAGAAATTCCAATCAGTTTGAATAAATTTATGAAGTTGAGATTATTTGCCACATTCCTACATTTTAGGTGTCTTAAGTTAAAAAAACTGAAAACAAAAATAACTGGGGTTGAAAGCTTTCAGACTGTAGTTAATTTTAAAAAGGTTTTCCCGAAAAATTTTTTTTTATATTTTAAAAAAAGGTTATGTACAATAGCTTTTCCCAAAAACCTTTACCTCATAAAAAGGTTAAAACATCAACATTACAAAAAAAACCGTTTAAATGCCTGAAAATTTAAACATGAAAGGGCCAAATCAGCCCCCAGCCAAAACGGCATAAAAAATTGTAATGAAAAGTGTCAACCCAAAAACCCAAACTAAATACACTAACCTAAAATACACACATGCCCTTTACAAACAAACGGTCTTTTTTTCCCCCCCACAAATAGGTATATCACAAAACAAAATCACATTTATATCCTGACAAAGATAAAGGAAATTTCCCAACAAATAAAACATGTCATATCATACATGGTAGTATTTTTTAAAAAACCCCAAATTTTTTTCCCCATCTACCCCTCCCAAGTCCCAAAAAGCACCCCCTGGAAACCAACGATACTGGAGCACCCCCCACCAATTTTGTAAACCAAATGTACAATCATATAAATACTGGCCCCAGGACCTATAACATAACATTACATACTAAAAATAAAGTTACAAACCCCATTACCTCACAGTACCCTAAAAACATCTCCCCTAAACTTTACAATGTTATACCATCACATGGAAGAAAAAACAGACCCCACACTCCCACACGCCCAACATACATTCAGGTCATGGGAACTTTTTTCCCGTACTCATGAAACCCCGGCCCACAAAAGGAGGCCCCTCCACCCGAGTTGACGCCCAGGTAGGGGGAACCCCCTGACACCCTGAACCTCCCCATCTACTCCCGACCCCCACACCCACAGGTTTTTAAAAACGCCCCCAAAATAATGCCACTCACAGCCACCAGGAAAAATGCCCCACAACCTCCTGGAATAATGCCACCACAACCTCCTGGAGATAATGCCACCACAACCCCTGGAGTTAATGCCCCCCACGAAACTGCCTGAATGATGAAGCATAAAAAACCAAACCAGCCTATCCCTGACACCCCATAAAAAAAATGAAGCCAAAACCTCTAAACCCCCCCAAACCTGACCAGCCCTCTCACTGACTACCCCCCTTTTTTTCCCCCTTAAAATCGGCATGTTTCCCGATATCCAGAGGAAAACCCCACCATCCCCCTTCTAAACCACCTGTTGGACACCAAGCCCTGAAAAACCCTCCCCCCGGGGTTTTAATGGGACCCCCCCAGGGCCTCCCCATCCCCCACAAATATGAAAAAATCTCCCCCAAATACCACCCCCCGTGGGTACACCCCTCAGGAAAAAACCCCACATCTTTTAAAAAGCCTTGGGGTCGACCCCCCACCCCAAATTTTTCTCTCCTAAAATTCCTAACCCCACCCACCCCCAAAAAATAAACTACATGATCGCAGTCTCAGACCACCACATTTCAGAAAACCCCCCTTTTTCCCCATCTGGCACAATTGTCCCCAAAATAAAATTTCCCCAAAAAAAACCTATCCCCTGTTTTAACCCTTGGCGGTCCCTCGCCTTTCAACCAGTATCCCCCAAACTTCAATTTAAACTTTGGAAAAAACCCTTCCCCCGCCCCACCCCTCCCCCCCATCCAACCTACTCACCTTCATCCCCCCGGCTCCAAATAAAAAAGATCCTCAATGGTTACCCCCAACAAACCCCACCATTCCACCACCTCGTCCTCTTCATGACCTTACCAAATCCTGCTTCCTATACCCCCTCCCCAAAATTCTGTAACAAATAAACTTTGAAGCCTACTCCTCAATGGAATCAACCCCAAACCCCCACCCTACCCCAGCCGTCACAACCTCAAAGAACCCAGTGCCCCCCATAACTCCTATTCTATAAACCCCCCAAGAAGGGCCCCCTATATCACACTCCCAGAGGGAATCAGCCACCACAAACCCAAAGTTTCTATAAAAAAAACAAACCACCACTGCCCCTGCCTTGACCTCACCGGACTAAAACCACCTAAAGCCCAAGCGCTTACTCCCATTCCTCCAATTAAATCCCCGCCAAATCACTACAATGACTGAAGATAACCCCAAAATTTTAAATCTCTCAAAAAATCCCCTCCCCCCCTCCCCAACGGTGCTCCCACCCATGAACCTACCCCCAAAAACCGTTTTCCCCCCTGTTGTGAAATGAGTCCCCCACCAAACCCCAATAACCTTTAACATTATCTAACCCTCACCACTCCCTAAAAATGGTCTGTCATCTACATATCCTCTATCCCCGTCTTACAACCCCCACCCCACCCCCACCCCACCCCTTCTCAAACCCAATCTGAAAAAGGGATCCCAGACCCCCAAAAAGTCTGGACGGGGCCCCGCAACCCTCTCTTAACTCACCTAAACCCCCTCTTCCCATTAATTGTCCCTTTTGCAAGCCCCATCATATAAGGATCCCCACCCCCAACTTCCCCCCCCAAAACCCCCGCTTTAAAATGTCAAAACATTTCCCTATCCACTATCATCCCGGTTGCCCAGTCAATCCTGGACTCCCCCCCCTTCTTTTGGTCCCGAAATTCCTAATTCTCCGCCCCTTCCTAATCCCCGCCCAGGTATCCCATCTGGAACCTCCAAACCTTTTCCAACACCCGTTTCATCATTTTCCAGTATTTTTGCATAGATCTTATAGTCTGAGCACAACAATTAGCCATCCCCCGCAACCATCACTATCTCTATCCTTTGGCACCAACACCACACCCCGGTTCTGTACTTCCTCCCTTTGCCCTATCCTTCATCGTTAAAAACCTTCACTAAAACTCCCTCGTCCCCAAAGAGCCATAGGTCCCCAGGCAATCCATCCCCCCGGGCCCTTTCCCCCTCCTCAACCCCGCCGCCTTCCCCCCTCGTCCCGTAATCCTCCACCTCAACTTCTATCCTCCTCTCCTAGTCTCCTGGTTCCCTCCAAAACAATCCTCAACCTATCCCTCCCTTTTTCAAATTTACGCTGAAACCAAAACCCGCATAAGCCCCATCCCCTCGTCAAAACCCGGCCCGATGATACCCATCTCCTCCTCCACCGTCAATGCCGAGCGCCTGCCGTTTTCGTTTTCCAAAAACCCCCTAAGTGCCTGATGGCCTATCCGCCCATAACACCTCCTCTAATTGACTACGTCCCTTATTGCCTAAAAAAATCATTCTGTATATCCGAATCTCCTTGGGTATTTCCTGCTGATGGCACAATCTGTAAATTTTCAACCGCTCCTCCAAATAACGCTGAACCCACCTATATCCCCCCTCCTAATTCACGCCTTTTCCTCTCACCCCATTTGGGTGGGATTCCACCACTTCACCCATCCCCAATCTCCTGCCCCCCCCCATAAACCTCCACCAAACCGCAAAACCTCCGTCCTCCCCTTTTTAAAAAACATTCAACCTCCACAGATCCGAATAAACTTCCCCCCACCACCCCAATACTTACACCCCTTTATCTGAAAACCCCACATCTTCCCCTCTTCCACAATTGCGGGACACGACCCCATCTAAAATGCCGCATATCCCCCCCCTTTTAACGTATGCCCCCATGACATTCCCCCATCTACCCCCATCTCGACCCTTTCCGCTCCCCGTAAGTCTCAAATCTGCTTACCATCCGGGACCCCTGGTTCCCTCCCTTTCCAAATTTTAGTTCAGCCCCCTAAAACAGTTCCTCAGGGGGTCCCCCTAACATATACTAAGTAATCCTCACAAACTCACCCTTTAAAATACTACTTAACCGAGGCATTACACCCCAAAGAAGCAACCGGGATATCACCCCATTCCCATCCCCTAACAATCCTCCCACCCCACCTCTTACGACCTCAGATGAAAAGGGTGGTCTCCTAATCCTCACCCCCCCCCAATTTTTTTGAACACCAGTTACAAAATAAAACCCCCCTTAGATCCCACCAACCCAAAATTATTTCTTGGAAAAAACCCAATGCCCTCTTGAAAATCCGTTCAACCCCATCCCTTGACCCCACCCAAGGGGTTCCCCTTTTTTATCTGATCATTAAAGGGGTTAACGGGGGTTTTCCCCCCTTGCTTCATCGCTCTCGCCCCCCTCCCTTTGACCCTGACTCCCTCCGTTAAAACCCTTTCCCCTTTACCCCCCCCCCCCTGACCCTTTTTGCGGCCCTTCCCCGTCCTCTGCCCCCGGGGTCCCGTAAATTCCACCGAGCCATTTTATTTTTCCCCGGTTTCCCCCCCCCACCTCCATGACCCTTCAGCCCCCCATTCACCCTTTTTTCCCCCCTTTAACCATAGCCTAAACCCCACACTCGACTGACTCCTCCCGCCTCCACAAAGCACCCCTCATCCTCCCAGCCTTCCCCCGGGCTTGCGGGTTTCCCCCCGGGGGCCCTTCCCCGGACTCCTCTCCCGGGCGGACTGTAAAGCATTCCCCAGGTCCTCCATCATGGCCCCCAACTCCACCTCCCCGCCTCCTCCTCCCGGCCCCTTGCTGTCTTCCACCACCCGGTTCCCAAGGGGGGGGGGCCACCACCCCCCGCTTCATCTACCATGTCACTCCACCTTCTACCCTCCCCGTCCACGTACCCAAAGGGTAAGCACCCCGGGGCCCCACCTAAAGGGCCCTCCCCCTCTCCCCCCCCACCCCCGGGGGCTGGGGGTGGTCCACCCCCCCCGCCGTTTTTGCCCCGGGCTGACCACAGAGCCGCCACCCCTTTGCCCCCAAATACATCCGAAAATTTTCATCCTAAATTCTGGCATCGGGGCGTCGGGGATTGGCCCCCCCCAAAAGACATCTTTAAACTGTAACCCCCGGGGGCTTCCAGCATTTTTTCCCTGCCCCCCCCAAACCCCCCAACGGGACCCCTTTTTTCCCCCTTTTAAAACATCTCTCCCCCCCCACACCCCCCCAAAAAAAAAGGGGGATATTCCAAATATGTATCCACGTGAAAGTTGCCGGCCCCCCCCCCCCTTTTAATTTTCCAACTCCAAACCTTCTAAACCTTCTGGTAGACATAAAACGACCCTCTCGTAGGCCCCCCCTTGTCAAGAACTTCCAAACACTTTTAGCTCCATTTAATGAAATCCCCAAAAATGTCTTTTGGGGGAATTTTTAAAAATGCCCCCTGAGAATGGCTGGAAAGGGAAATTTTTTAAAGATGGATAAAAAAGCTAAAAAAAAAATTTTAATGCACACATTATGCACTCCCCTTTCCCGCCTCCGCCATATTGGAGAAAAAAAAATTTTCCCCAAATTTTTGGCCAGGGGGGGAAAACCAGCCAGCACACCCCCCACCACAGTGGCTGGGCAGCAAATGGGGAATAAAGGGGAAAAATAAATGGTGGTTTTTATACAAAAGTGACTTTTTTTTATTTTCAATCTTTACTTCCAAAATTTTAACTAATCATTTGTGTTCAATCAAATGAGCTCCGGGGGGGTATCCTGGGTATCCCTAGAGTATCCTGGAGTAAAACCCCCGGTTACCGGGGGTATCCCCCAGAGTATACCTAGGTACACCTGGAGTATACCTTGAGTATCCTTTTGGGGGGCCCTGGGTAAAAATGAGTATCCCGGGTATCCCGGCATACCTAGAAAAATAAAGGGGGAAATTTTACCTAGGTATACCTGGGGGATGCCCCCCGTATACCTGGAAACCTAGAGTATACCTGAAGTATACCTAGGGCCACCTGGGGTATATCTTATACCTGGAGTATCCGGGGGTATCCCCATATCCCCCGGGGATACCTAGGTATCCTAGGTATACCGGAATATCCGGGGGTATATTAAGGGTATCCTTTGGGGGTTTCCTGGAGTATACCTAGAGTATCCGGGGGAAACCTAGGGAACCAGAGTATCCCTTTTGGGACCTGGGTATCCCGGGTATCCTAGGTTTTTAAAAATATACCTGGGTTTTTCCTGGGTATCCTGAGTAAAAAAGGGGAAAATCCTGGAAGGTTTAAAAACCCCGCCCCCGGTCTGGGGCCCCCGGGCCCCATGGTGGATGGGGGCCCGATCAACCAGGTTTTTGCGGGGTTGGGTGCACGAAAACCCCCCGGACAAACACAGCCCATCTGGTCGGGGACTGATTTTTGGTATTTTTTAGTGCCCTTGAAGACAGCCGGGGGTCTATTGGTAACCCCTTTTTTTTGGGGGATGCTGGGAGGCAGTTGAACAGTTTTTTGGGCCCCCCCACCTTATTGTAAGGGTTTTTTTTTAAATGGGCACCCCCTGCTTTTAAAATTTGGGGGGATGTTTCAAAGTTAGGGTGATTTTCTTGTGCAAGTTTGGTACTAATCCTCTAGGATTTTCCAATTGTATATAATAAAATTTTTTTCCCCCGATTTTTTGGGGGTACAGATTTAGGAACTTTAAAAATTCCCAGTATTTGAGGTGTTTTAAGTAATTTTTGTGTGCTTTTTGGTTCTCTGTACATTTTTAAATCAGCAATTTCACCTGCCGAAAGGTGCAGTTTTTTTTGCAGCAATATTCCCCCCCCTTTTTTAGAACAAGCGACCCGGGGAAAAATGTCCCCGGTCTTGGGATCACTAGTTTTAAGGGGTTTTTATTATCCCATTTTTCATTTTTTTTTTTTTAAAATGTGTTTGGGGTGCAATTTGTGGTTTTGGGAAAAAATATATCGTCTGACATGATCCCCTTTTGGGTTTTTTTTAAAATTTTTTTTCGCTCTATTTTTGGTTGGAATTTGGAATCCGATATAGTTTTAATTTCCTCACTTTTTTCCCTATCAAAGAAATTTGGGGAAAATTTTTCACATTGAACATCCATATCTGAGAGTTAAAATTTTCCCTTTAAAATTTAACCTCATATTGTTTTGAGGGCCCCTTTTTTATAATTTTTTCCCCGTGTTGAAAATAATGTTTTTTTACTTTCAATATGAAATCATCTCTTAACATCTTTTTTATTTTCTCCCCATTTTCCCCTGGGGGTTGTTTTTTTTTTAATAACTTTAGTCTGGGGGGGTTTTTGGAGAATCATTAAGTTTGTTTTCAACACTGTAATTATAACTTTAGTTGTGGGGTTTCGGGGAAACCCCTTTTTGGGGTTTTCCCCAAAACTGTGATTATAACAGCACTATTTTCCCTTTTGTGCCCAAATATTTACTAATTTTTGCTCAAAATTTAACCGTCCTGATTTCCATGTGCATCAGAATGTATGGTCACTTTTTTTCCCAAAAAAGGGATTGGGGGCCCCTTTGGGCCATAATTGCCAAAAACACTATGTCACCAGGTCTTAAGGACATGATTTTTTGGAACACCAGCTCCATAAAAGTGTTCTTCAGTGAGGTGAGATAAATTTTTTCCAAATTTTCTCCCAATGTTTACACTTTATTAAGGTGTTTTAATTTATGGGGGGAGTTCTCAGGTTCGGGGGTATAGGATCCTCTATGATTTCTTTATCATTCAGGGGGGGAACGGGGTTTGAGGCTGCCATGAGAAAAAGAGATGGACTTTACATTTACATCATCGTAAATAATTTTAAAGGGCTGTTGTTGACTTTTTTTTTTACCAGTTACGACTGTTGAAATTCTTCTAAGACGACGCTGATGATAAAGGGGTTTTCCCAAAAAACGTTTTAGATGCCTATCAGGAGCCTTACGAGGAATGTGTCTCCATCTGTTTTTTCCCCTGGGTTTTGGGGGAAAAAACTTTCTTATATAAGCAGCACATGCACAAAGTTCATTTTTTGCCGATATTATCAGTCTGTGACA
The DNA here is from genome assembly GCA_009830355.1 of Cherax destructor. Taxonomy (NCBI): domain Eukaryota; kingdom Metazoa; phylum Arthropoda; class Malacostraca; order Decapoda; family Parastacidae; genus Cherax; species Cherax destructor. The sequence goes on from WNWK01057722.1 coordinate 9,852, forward strand.
TACCCTTCCGAAACCTTCTGAATAGTTTTTATAAAGGTTTACAGACATATCAGTGGGTACTTTAAATGTACTGCTCTGGGCTAGCACGGGGGAAAAATAGATGTACATTTATAAGAACTTTTTCAACTGTTCTAAACTGATTATTTGGGGGGGTAATCTACACCTGTCACCTCAAATGGGTGACATGACAACTTGGGGAAAGGGAGGTGGACCGGGGTTAATATAGCATATCATAGTGATGAAAGAATAAATCCCTTTTTTTTTTTTTTAACTTTGTCGACCCCTTTAGGTATCCCCCAGGGTTGTCATGTGACAAATTTTGTCCCCCCCCCCCACCCTGTAAACGTTATGTGGGGCCCCCTTTGGGACAATCAGGTTTTTTTAGCCAAGATTTTTGGGGTCAAAAAGGGTGTATTTCTTCTTTAGGTTAAGAACTGAAATTTTCCTTTATCTTATAATAATTTTTTAGAGTGAGATAAAAAACCCAAAAAAATAATATAATAATATTTGGGGTTTATCTCATGTTTCCCCCAAAATTTTACTCTGTAGAAGGAAAATTTTTGTTTTTTTTAAAAAAATTTTTTGGTTCAGGAAATTCATTTAGGGGCCCTTTGGGTTTTTAAAAAGAAAAACTCTGGGGGTTTTTTGATAGTATTTTAATCCATAGGTTTTTTTGGTGTGTCTGGTATTTAACCGATAATTTTTTTGCTTTAAAAAAAACTGTTTCTTCTGGCAATGTGAGCTTTTTGGGGGGTTTTTTTATTAAAAAACCCGTTAGGTCCGTGGGATAATTTTTTATCCACAAA
>WNWK01057723.1:0-10657 GCA_009830355.1 Cherax destructor
CCACTGTTTTGTGTGTGTCCTTGTCTACACCTGTTTCCCCATCATTTATTTCACTAGAGCTACTGTCCCTCTTCAGGTCACCATCATTTATTTCTCCATTCTTAAATATATTAGGTATCATTTCAACATCTGTACCAGGGCGGTAGCACCATCTGGCCCTGATTTTTACTTTCCCAACTGTTATAGAAAGCTGTCATGTTTTTTATGAAGTCCGATTTGGTGTTGTCATCTTTTAATATCGATGTGATTTTATTCCACAGTTCGGTCTCATTTGGACATACCCAAAAACACTTCCCTTGTTTAATATCTCGGGTAGTAGAGTCTTGAATGCCTACACAAGGGGCGTGGCAGCATTTACCACAAAAGTTGCATGTAATCCATGCAGAGAAACGTTTGGTTGTTTGTTTGCATATTATACAGGGTTTCATGATTGATTTTTGTTGGTAGCTTTACTGTATATTCTACTAATAGGTTCCCTGAAGTGGTGATTTGTCTATTTGTATTGTATCTATTTTATTTGCATAAGTAAGTGGTTGGACAATCTTATCTCTAAGTTTTGTTATTGTTTGGGAAATTGATAAGGTCCCCTAAAACTCCGTCCGCTTATTGAATCCGGACAATGATACCAGTTTGAATCCAGTCAATGGTTCCCTTATTTCTTGGATCTGACGAGATCCAGTGTCACTTATTCAATGAATCCTTTAGGGATTGTTTGTGTTACGCGAGACAGGCCACTGGAAGATGATTTAAACAGAGTAATAATGATCGGTATGGTACAAAAGTATAACTTGCGTGTTGGAGATAAAAACCGGTCCTTCTGCAGCTCCTACTGTACGGCGGCTGTACCTCTGGCACCCTGGTTTACCTCTGGCACCCTGTTTACTTCTGGCACCCTGGTAAACCTCACCCCGCTTTAACACCTGGGTTTCCGTGCACTTATGATTCACTCTACTGGGTTTAGTTTTTGTTTTATTTTTTCTACACCACAACACTGCTGTTTATTCTATGATGACTTTAATATATACGGACTTATGTTGGTGAAATCGTTCACTTACAACTCACAACTAGACACTTGTTTATCGTATTTTTTAGCTGGACAAATTACGTATTTCCTCAGGATTGTGCACCTTTTCGTATTTCATAGATTTTTATATCAATGTAATCACTAGATTTTGGTCTGGTATACTAACAGTTTAAAATGATCAAACACGACTTGCATGGTAAGGATCCGGTAAGGATCCGGCGGCCGCTGGCAACTGATTTCAAAACACGAAACTCGTTAGGCCTAACACTTCCGCCTTTGTTTCCACTTTAGCATCATATCGTCTCAGAGTCCCCTCCACCCACCTACGCTTCACCTCGGCCCGAAGGCCATTTACATTAAAGGTTAAACACCGGAATATATTAGAGGGGGCTTACCTTTGGACCTTTGTGGCCTTGATACATTACTCTTTTGCTGACCTGCAGGTTTGCCTTTGTCCTGCATATGTCACATACACCTTCGTTTTAAAATCGGGCAGGACGAGATATGATGGGATGGGCGTATGGATCGTGATTTTCAAAGTGTATGAACCCTCTAACAGGCGCCCTCAGTCCACCTGCTCACTGACGTTTCGTGTATAATTCCGTAATCTTGGAAAACTTGCCTGACATCAAAATCAGTACATTCAAAAGTGACATTTCAAAGTTTAAACCAAGAGTAATACTTGGACACATCCATTAATTTCACCTCCAAATATAAATTTACCAGTACTGGGATGTCCTGGTATTTCTCCACAACACGGTCGTATGCCTCCTGTGTCACTATCTTCATGAAGATACGTGTAGAGCCATTTAATGCTATCCCATGTATCTCCTAGTTGTCCAGGCCATATGTGTCTCGCAGAACAGCCGGCAGTATCACAGCAGCATTCGTGGGGTAAACAGCACCACGTAGAAACTCTACACACACAGTGTTTACTCTCCTCCTCAGTCCAGTCGACATTCTGCAGAAATGTGGGTAGTTCACCAAGCTGCCACCAGGAGGCTGAACCAGCATGTCCGTCCCATACGAGAGCTGGGAGGCGAATGACATAGGAGGATTAGGGAGTTTGTGGATAACAAGAGGGGAGGAGGGTGCTAGGTTTAGACTGGGAGACTGCATACGATAGCATAGATAGGAAATTTTTGTTTGGGGTTTTGTTGGGGTTGGGGTTTGGGGAAGAAATCATGGGGTGGGTTAGGACTTTATATGACCGGGCGTTAAAAAGGGTTAAGGTAAATGGGAAGTTGGGGTTCAGGTGAGTTATGAAAGGGGTTTGCGGCAGGGTTGTCCTCTGTCGCAAATCCTGTTTGGTGTATGCAGGACCCTTTCTATAGATTGGCTAGGGAAGGGGTTTGGGATGGGGAGGTGGGAAGGGGTTGTGAGTTGGGCATAGTGGGATATGTCGATGATACAACCGTCCTGGTGGGTAGTAGTGAGGGCTTATTACATGTGAATAGGATTGTGGGTATTTTTGGGGAAGCGACAGGTATGAGGGTGAATAAGGGTAAGTCAAGTTTGTTGGAAGTAGATGCATGGGGGGGAGGGACGTTGGACAGTAGGGGCGGTTGGAAGTGCGTCGATAGGATTAAAATTTGCAGAGTGATATTCAGTCATGATAGGGAATTGGCAAGAGAATTGAATTCGGTGGCGGTGGTGGACAGAGCTATAGATAGGTTGGGAGGCATTAGATCTACAGAAGTAACACTTGCAATGGGCGGTGGTGGTAAATGTTTTAGTATATAGCAAAATATGGTTTGTGGCTGCCGTATATCCTCTGGGGGAGTATGATGTAGAGAGGTTGCTTGAGAGGGTTTTTCGTTATATTTGGAGTCATGGGAGGCATTGGTTAGGTAGGGAGGTGGTGACTACTTTGTTGGGGTTGGAGGGCTTGGGGTTGATACCGCTATGTGACAGGCTTCAAAGTATTTTTGTTAAGCAAGAATATGTGGTAGGTGTGGGTACAGGGGGCAGGAGGGTGAATGGGGTCATGCAGGAGGTACGTAGGTGGTAGATGGATAGGGATCTGTTGAGATGTGAGGCTATATTGAGGTTCCTCCTTGTTGTTAGGGAGCCTGGGAGGGTTAAAGTAGGCATTTTGGATAGAGTGGGGGGAGGGGAGGTGTGGTGCAGGGTGCAGGTATTTATCCAATGTATAACTGGAAGTTAACATGGCGTTGGATGCAGAAGTTGCAAATACCACCAAGAGTGCGTGAAACAGGTTATAGGTTTTTATTGGGTATTTTAGCGACGCGCGCACAGTTGTTTAGGATGGGCATCATTAGGGATGGGTTGTGTGGATCATGTGGGGTCCTGGACACGGCATATCATACTCTGTATTTCTGTGATACGTTGGTGGGGGTCAGGGAGTGGTTTAGTGGGGTGTTAAGGAGGGTGGGGGCGGGAGGTTTGATGACCCTGAGGGCTTTGTGTTTGGACGTGGGGGCTTTTCCAGAGGACGTTGGTAGGGCGGTAGTTTACTTGGTGGTCGAGTACATACATATTTTGTGGGCTCCTGGAGCACAGCATATCCGAGCGTTGGCAGCAGGTATATATAGGTCTAAGTGTAGAAATCAGGTTATATATGCAGGGACATGGTGTAAAGCTTTCTCTCAGGGTTATAGGGAATTGACTATAGGTATTCTGTTGGGGGGTGAGGGGATGGGGGGGAGGTACCTCATTAAAGGGCTGGTCGAAAAAGGGGAGGGTATGGTCAGGGGTGTCTGGACAGGGGGGATACGGCGGGTGACATGGTTAGGGTTTATGTGCATTCTCTCCAGTGTCACCTGATAGGGCGTCAACACGTGTCGTCCAGCAGACAGTGGTAGGAGGTCAGGTGGACATATATTGTAATGTGTGGTGATGATGCAAGTTTTGCAATCAGATGTCTAAACAGGTCTTGGACTTATGCGACTTAGAACGATCATTATGTTGTACTTTTGTTGGTCACAAGTAATTACTGGCTTAATGGTTATAGGTTGGAGTATTAGGGAAGAAAGTTGTTTATGGTGAGGTTGGGTGTTTTTGTACTCAAGTGAGTGTTTTGTGCTATTTTAGCCTCAGTGTGAATTGGCGTGAATGTGCGTGTCTCAGTCCATAGGACGACAGGTTACAGGTGTGCCATAACATGTTTAATTTGTAGATTGTATACGGTGTAGGGTAAAGCATCACGGAACTTACATTGTTAGGTTTAGTTTTCTATTTAGGTTGATGGTGAAAGCTGTGAACCGTATATTGTTTGTCTTCATTGTGATTAGTATCGTTAGCATTTTTGATGTCCTTGATGTGGTATTAACATGGTTTGACACTATAGTATAATTATATATACAAAACATGAACGATGTTATTTTTGTAGTGTTGATGTAACTATGCCACAAGTATTGTATTGTTTTGAGTTATTATATAGGTAGCTGTGTTCAATATCTCTGTATATATTGTCCAATGTGTTCATATTTCTGTAGGGTAAGTGTCCGCATCACGGCACTTACATATTTAGGTAGTTTTCTTGTCTGTTTAGTTTGAGGACATCCTTAGGTTATGTCTATACCTTAGTCTTAAGATAATTATATTGTTTTGAATTTATGAGGTACTTGGTGTTGTACCGTCATGTTACTTTTGTATTATCACTGTTTTGATTAATAAAAAAAAAATCATGGTCGATTTCCTGTATGTGTCATGGGTGATGAAGGAGGTGACGGGTGATGTACGAATTATGGCCATAGCGGATAACATGTATAGAATGAGATGTAGGAATGGGGAATTTTTTTTTTATATTTTATTTAAAACAGTAGATACAATACATTTATAGTAAGCATACCAAAACAATATCAATAACAAGCTGTGAAACTATTTGTGCTCCACACCCTTCAACTCAAAATGAACATTTATATGAGCACACTAATATATATGATACCCCCTTCTACACTTTCACAACAACCCAAACAAAGTATTGAAATTTAAACTCACTCAAAGTACATAACTACAACATACCACACTTCAATAAATGGAACATAAGGAGAATCTTTGTTACACATTACCCTACCCCCTTCTGATGTAAACTTATTTTATGTTATATTGAAACCCCTCCAGTACAAAACCAAGACACACACGTGCCGTACAAAATTTTCGTACCACGAATAAAAACATTTTCGTGACTCGTCCTATACCAAAACACACTAACCCATTATAATAAATTATGTACAATATCAAATAACAAATAAAATGACATCACACATGTATGTTATTAACATATCATCCTAACCATAAAGAAACAGGAAAAACAGTATTCACATGTTAACAACCTGTACAATCCCATCCCCAATAATTAACATACCTCCACCACAACATGCATAAAAGCAACCTCCATTGTATACTTAACCTGTATACACATGTTAAAATATGAATATGAATCCATACACTTCCAATAACACAGCCCAAACCATCAAGCATACATACATCCCCCTCCTTGTATACAATCCTAAAACAATCATGTATTACAATAACCCCAACACACACACACCAAATAATAACAATATACCTAATAATACTAATCTCTAATTTGCATTACTAAACACAAGTTACACAAACAACCTTACACCGTAGGCCATCAATAAATTATAGACGTTAAATAAAATTTAGTACAAAAAAATCTTAAGCATCACTATCCAGGCCTTCTGCTAACATTCAAAATACATGTGGCTCTCAAAATTCCACGACTGTGCACCTACATATTACACACATATAACCACCAAGTCTCACCACCCGATGCGTAAACAAACGCCATGGTTTGTTATACATAACTATGGATTAATCCTCCGAAACACAAGGGAACCCCCTACCTACCTCCGTAACTTACACCCATACATTCATACCACACATATTCCACCTACCCCACCCCTCTCGCCCACCCATCTCCCATGCCACACACACCCCATTAACCCACCCACCCCTCCCCATTCCCTCCCTAACCCAGCCCACCCCCACAAACCCAATCACCCTACCCACCTCAACATATCCCTAATCGTTAAATCAATATATTCTTTCACAAAAGCTGTCTCCCAAGCATCACCATACACCTCCCTATTTCTGCACTTGGTCCTATAAAACCCCGCTCCTAAAGCCCTAATTCGCACTTTCCCCTCCACCTCCCTCATCCTCCAAGATATATGGATAAAATCCATCACCAAAAATGAAACCCTTCTCCGTATGCCTTTTGACAAATGCCCCAAATCTAAACTCAAAGCCCGTAACACTGACACCCCCTCACCCCTAACTTCAAAATCACCCCAAACCAATCCCTCATACTCTCACAAAAATAAATTGCATGAAAAGCCATATCCGCCTCCCCACACCTGATACACCTACCATCCCCGATTAACCCATAACATATAACTGCTCCCTAGATGCTAATTTTCCCCTGTAAAAACGAATTCCATTTCCTTCACCTTTGATGCACCTTTAATTTACCCAACCACTTCCAAATATCATTCCAATCATATAAAGGATAAGTTTCATTACCCTGCACCTCTCCCACTTCCACCCATCCTATCCAACCTCTTAACCTTACACTTCTCCGGCTCTTGCATCACCAACAAAGCCCTCAATATTGCCTCACAATACAAAACATCCCTCCCTCCCCACCACCTCCGGACCTCCTTCATTACTAATCCTACTCTCCGCCCCTTTCCTCCCTCTCATTAAAACTCGTGCCATGAAAACACCTCTCAACCTACTCCTCAAAGGCACCAACCCCACCCCACCCCATCTAACCCTAATCCACCACCTCCATACTCAGCCAGTGCCTACCAAATCCCCACATGTAATTCAAAACATGCTTCAATAAACGCTTCACATCCACATCCAATAACGGATAAACTACCGACCAAAACCACAATTTAGAATACACCAATACATTAACCACCATCGCCCTTTGCAATAGGTAACTTCCCCACCCCAACCCTCATACATGCAATTGCCTCATCCACCACCAATTGGGAATTAACCCTCCTTGCCTCCCTCGGATCCGCACAGAAAATGATCCCACATATCTTAATGGATTCCAATGATTCCTCCTACCTCCTCTCCCTCCCCTACCCCTTACCTAACCCTCCTCAACTAATCTATAAAACGGATCCTGCATTAATGCAAACAATATTTGAGACAAAGGGCAACCTTGCTAATACCCCTATTCATTTCCACCGCTCTCCCTACACTCCCATTTATTTGTACTCTAATTAAAGCCCCCTCATACAAAGTCCTGACCCACCCTACTACCACCTCCCCAAAACCTTGTCGTTCCAGAATATCCAATAACATCTCCCTATTCACCTTATCATAAGCACTTTGCCAGTCCAAACTCAACACCTCCTACCCTTGCATCTCGTCAATAAACTGCTTTATCCACCTATACCCTGTCCTAATGCTCCTCCCAGGAACCCCAGTTGACCTACATGTAATATACCTTTCATCCCTAACTTTATTCTATTGGCCAATATTTTAGCAAAATCTTATAATCCGCCGTTAACAATGCTATTCCCCTATAATCACTTAGACCCACCTGGTCCCTCCCTTTTGCCACTAAACAAGAACCCCTGTCCTCATCGACTCCCTATATTCCTCCTTCCTTCCTTTCATTCATCAACCGTACAAGCAACCCCCTCAATACCTGCCAATAATGCACATATAAATCCCAGCCAACCCATCAATACCTGGCGACTTCCCCAACTGTAACCCCTTCACCGCCTCCCAGACCTCCTCCTCCAAGATCTTTCCCTCACAAACCCCCTGCTCCTCCTCCCCCAATACCTTCCCGATACTCCCCAAGACCCTCTCCCTCTCCGGCCCAGCCCCCTCCTGATGAGCAAATTTATCCCAAAACCACCATTCAGCATACCCCCCCATACCTTCCGTAGTTCTCAACACCCTCCCTTTGCTATACTCTCCCCTTCTACGTCCACCTTCAAAGATTCTATTAGCATATTTTTCCTCCTCTGCTGGAAATTCCACAGCACCACCCTGGATACTTTATTCCCCATAACACCTCTTCCATACCGCTTCTGACCCGTAAAGCCTGAAATTTCTCCTCCTGAAGCTCTCGTAACCTATTTCTTATTTCCCCCACTTCATCTATATGTCTACCAGCCCAAGCCCTCCCTGATATTTCCCTAACAACCTCCAAATACTTTTGATATCCAAAACGATACCTAGCTTCCTCTAGACCAACCCTCTCAAAGAATTTCCTAATTTCCACCTTCCCTACCTCCGTCCACCACTTCACTACACCCCCAATCGCCCCTTTCCCCCATCCTACACACCTCCACCACTCTTGAAAAGCCTCCTCTACCCATCCTTCACCAACAAACTAGTATTCAACTTCCAGTAACCCTTATAGACAGAACTACCCCACCCACTTCCCTCAAACAATAAGCCCCTATGATCCAAAACCCCAGATCTATACACTCCACCTTCACCACTTCCACCCATCTTGTCACATAAATTCTATCTAACCTAGCTGCATAATTACGCCTTATATAAGTGTATTCCACCATGTCATTCCCTCCTCCCACCACATCAACCAAACCCACCGCACCTAAGACATCCCTTAAGGCACCTAACACACAACCCCCTTCCTTAGGCTCCACATCCCTAATCCGTATCCACTATTCCAATCGCCTCCAATAACCACCTGGGGCAAACTACAAAAGGCATACGTCAATTCATTATACACAAAATCATTTTTTTTCTCCTATTTGCCACCTTCGGCATATACACTCCCAAAAACTCACCTGCATCCCCCCACGTCCCATTCACCCGTACTACCCTCCCATCCACTGCCTCCCAAGTTGACACCTGAAATGGGCTATCCTCCCTGATCCCTACCAAAAACTCCCCTTTGAAAGCCCAAGCATCACATGCGTACACCTTGTATCCTTTAACCACAATCTCTTCACACCTACGATAATTATGTTCCTGTATGAACACAACATCCACTCTCAACCTTCTCAAAGTTACCACCACCCAAGCTCTCTTGACCTCATTTTAAGGCCATTCACGTTAATCATGAGACACTTGAAGATAGGGTTGGGGTTTTCCTTATGCTTCACCAGTTTCATATCACCTTTCCCATATGGCTTTCCCTCCCTACTCTTCCCTTTCCCTTGGAAATTTTACCACATCCAGCTTCCTTCTTTTACAACCTTTCCGGACCCCCCCAGTCCCATTTTTTCCTTTATTTTGTGCTGTTAACCCTCATCATCATAATCATCACCAGGCCATTTCCCGTCCCCCCTTCATCCTCACCTCCATATCCTCCCCACGTGCCCCTCCCCCCAAAAACAGAAAAACCTCTCCCAATATCCTTTCCCCCTGCTCTGGAAAAGGTTCCCCCCCATCCTCAAAGACCTCCTGTACCTCCCCCCCCTTGGACTTTTGGGGACACGGCCTCCAAGACCAGAGGATTACTTCCTATAAAGGCATTCAAGTTGTCCAATAGTTTAGCCCCCCCCCGACCCCCCTTGGTTTTTTTAATGATGCCCCTGTCCCCCCCCGCCCCACGAAGATTCCCCCCTTTTCCCTTGCGCTTCCCTTATCCACCTCCACACTCCCCACCTGCCACGCCCTCTTGCGCACCTACCTCCATTACCCATCCTCCCCAGCCGCCTTTGCGTATCATGGCAAACGCCGTCCATCCCTTTTTAAAACCTGCTTTTTTTCCGTTTTCAGTTTTACAACCATCGCATAGACCAGCCTGTCCACACAGCCGGCAGGTCCTAACTGGGGCCACATACGTGACATATACCCCATCAAATCCTTTATCAATCAGGGTATTTTTCTTTGTCATCTTGACTGATACGTCCCCCCAAATTCCTGCATAAATGCCAGTTTCCATCTCCAACTGCCGATGCACCCCCCCATACTGCTGCATTTTTGTACATTCCCTGGGGCCAAAAGGAAATTTTAACTTTTATTGGTGGCCCCAAAATCACCAACCCTCCAAACCCTGTGAAAAAATGTTGCCTTTTTCCACCCCCGGGGTTTTACTGCCGGGAACAAAACAAACAGTCGCCCTCCATTTAAGATATGCCATAAAACTGAATGGTCGATGCCCCCAAAAGTCTCGAAGAATTTCTGGCAAGTCCCCCCATTAGTCTGGGTCAGCACCAAACTTTATTGATCAGTTACCGCGCTCCCCCCTTCTGCCAGACTCAGAAAAAAAAAGCACCAGGCGGCCCTAGGCCCTTTGCGCTCCCCCCACCACCAAGGTGTGAGGGGAAAATGGGGAAAAATTTGGGGGGGGGATGTACTTTCCCCCGAAAGTTTGGGGAAATGAGAATAAAAAGGGGGGGGTTCTGGGGGGGGATGAATTTCTTTAAAGGGTTTGTCTGCAGGGGGGGGGGTTGTGGTGAATGAAAAGTGTTAGGGAACCCGGATGTGGAGGATTGTAGAAAAAGGGGGGGGGTGGGGTGGGGGGGAGTGGGGGGGGAGGGGGACAACGTTCGTCCAAAAGGGCACAAGCGTTAACGTGGGGGTGTGGGATTGGGTTTTAGAAAAAATGAAAGAGGGGGGGGTGCGGGGGGGGGGGGTTAGGGTATTTTGCTTTATCATGATTTATTCATATTTGTAAGTATATTCAACTGG
>WNWK01057724.1:0-10657 GCA_009830355.1 Cherax destructor
GGGTTTTTACAGTTTTATAATTGTTTTATATTTGTAACTCCCAAATAACATTGTACACTTGTAACATGCATTGAAATAAAAATTATTATTATTATTATTATTATTAATGTAGGCCCTTTTGGATTTTCCCAAAACAGGCCTGTTTATCACCCACTTGCTGGGGAATTGTTCAGGCCTAAACCCCTTGAATTGTCAAACAGCTGCACGTTTGTCTGAGCTGGCTGCCTCACCATGCCAAAAAATTGTGTATGCCCTCGTTTCTTAAACTTCTCAAACCAGCCTTTGTGGTTTTAAAATCCTCTCCCCCCACGGGTTGGTATTGCTTCACAAGATCTGGGGTGCAATTTCCCTTTGCTTTTTCCAAAATTACCCATGAAATAAAAACCCCGCTCCTTTTTTTCATGGATCCACACCAACAAAATTCTCAACCTCATCCACTTTTTTTGACTTTTTTTGTTAAAAAATTAACCCCTTGAACATTAGTTTCCCTTTGATCTCATTTCTCTGTGCCAGATATGCCGATAGAATGGAGTTTTCTTACATCCTGGCAAGATCACTCAGATGTACACCACTCTAATTTTTTTCTATGTTTTCCCTTCCCAGTTCAATTTTCTCCTCTTTTCCCACGGGGTGCCACTAGGGTTTTTTTTGCCCCTTATTTATTTCACAGGGAATAACTAAACCCCCAAAAAAAGACCCAAATCTATATTGTGAATTTTAAAAGGGGCTGGAAATTTTCTTCAATGGTAAAAACGTTTAACTGCCCCTGATTTCCCGGGCAGGCGGACCGCTAATCCTTTTCTCCGGTTTTTCCGCAAACCCGATTAAAAAAGCGTTTCCGGTTTTCTCGGGACCCTTTTTGGGGGTCCGCTGAACGTGACAGACTGATCACCATTTTTAAACACGGGAAAACCATGAAAGGTTCAACCATCATCAACAAATGACACTACCAACAACCAGCACGCTAATGACACCCAAAAACCAGCATCAGCTAATGCACCCAAAACCAGCCAGCTAATGACACTACCAACAACCAGCATCACTAAACACTCCCAACAACCACCATCAGCTAATGACACGCCAACAACCAGCATCAGTTTGAACGCCAACCAGCACCACTCATAACATCAAAAACCCACCATCAGCAATCCAAAAACCACCATTATAATGACCTGCCGCAACCACCACCACCCAATGACACTCCCAACAACCACCATCGCTAATGACACTACCAAAAACCCAACCTGTGAAAAAGGTTAACCATGACCATCAATTGAGGGCACCAAAAGCAACTACACCCTTTTGGCTAAGGTTAAAAACAATCATCAGCTGGCACCACCATCAACCACAAGCAGGAATAAAAAACATTCCCATCATCTACGGGGCACCATCAGCAACATATGAATAAGGTAAACAACCTATCAGCTATTTAAAAACAACCACCATCAGCTACTGGGGTCCCCAAAACCACCATCAGCTACTGGGGTCCCCGCAACCATCATCAGCTATTGGGCCCCAAACCCACCATCAGCTACGGGGGTCAAACAACCATCATCAGCTACTAGGGTCCCAAAAACCACCACCCTCTGGGGTCCCAACAACCATCATCAGCTACTGGGGTCCCAACCACCATCAGCGGGGGTTCAACAACCACCATCAGTTGGGGGTCCCCAACAACCACCATCAGCCTGGGGTCCCCAACAACCACCATCAGTTACGGGGGTCACTAACAATCATCAGCTACAGTCCCCCAAACCCACAACCCCCAAATTTAACTAAAAACCCACCATCTGTCACAGGGGCCCAAACAAAACTTGTATATGAAACCAAAACTACCATTAGCTCTCGCCCCCCGAATATCCAGCAAAAACAATTGTAATAATCTGGAATTTGATTATTGGGGAAACTAACTTACCAACACTTCAAAATCTTATAGTTGTTTAATTAACATATCCCGGATGTTACTGATTTTTCAAATCACTATGTTGGCGAGCTATCCAACTGGGGAACTTTTGACTTGAAACAACCCAAAACATAATTTAGATTTAGGTTAGTTTAGATAGGTTGATTGGTAAGTTTTTTTTTAGGTACAACTTAACATAATTTTTGGTTACATTCTTTAATAAAATTACCCATGATAACCCCGAAAACTACTATGTAGGAAACAAATTAGATAGTGCTAGACAAGTGTTATTAAATTTATAAATACAGTACATGAAGAATTTAGCTGGAAGGAAAATATCAGAGACATTTCCTGACCAATCAGTGACTTGGTAATGTTTAAGATATCACTGGCATTCATAACACTATGTAACAAAATTTCACTTTTGAATCGTGTTCCTGGAAATAAGCATCATTTCCCAATTCTTACAACTAAACAAAATTTTAAAAAGCAATTTTGATCCCAAAACTTTGCTTTTGTGGTCAGGACACTTCTGGAACACTTTCAAGAAAGACTGATGTAAAACTATTATGTTCTAGGGGTTTTGCTTGGCAAATATAAAAACAGAGGCTTACAAATCAGCATTCAGTTCACCTCTGGCTACCCGAGAAGACACATCAGAAGTGAAATGGCATCAAGAGGCTGCAATCATTCTCCTGATGCATTTTGCTACATATGTGGTCAATTCATTAAGACAAGAGCAAAGAAGTTCTCTGTAACAACATCTAAAAAATGAATGAAGCTTACAAAGCATATTTTGGCATGCCAGTTGGGGACCAAGACAAGACCTGAGCACCTCATGTTGCTTGGGAGCATTGTAAGAAAACATTGGAAGGTAAGAAAGTCATTAGTTCTATGAAGGGTAAAATCTTGAACTGGAACATATTTTAAATAAATGTATGTAGCAGAAGTTTGCTTTTCCCTAGAATATGGTGAAAACCCCATTGATCCTAACCAACTGCTGCTACTGCCTGGGGGACCCCTTCAAACCCCGAACTGGGAAAAATGAAATGCTATTTCTTACCCAGACCTTCCCTCTTCTTTACCAGCCCACAGTGCTGATCTTCGTGTACCTACACCTCGAAAAAAAGTAAACCATGAAGAAGAAAGCAGCAAATCAGAAAATGAAGGCACAGTGAACAAGACTATGATCTCACAGATAGGGGCTATTGGGGGGAATCTAACTCCCAAGCACACCTCAATGACCTTATCACAGATCTTGGTTTGAAAAAGTCAAATGCTCAGCTTTGACTTCAAGACTCAAGGGTGAGACCTGGCAATCATCATTCATTACCTGGGTATACCTGGAGAGATTTCCCGGGGCCCAACGCCCCCTGCGGCCCGGTCTGTGACCAGGCCTCATGTTGGATAAAAGCCTGATAAACCAGGATCTGTTCATTTCTTATTCTCCATAAAGTTACAATTATTACATAACAATTTGTGCGTGACTTGGGCACATACTAATTTAATACACTTGTACAATTGTTAACTTATAAAAAAATTCTGGAGTATAGAAATGAAAAACAAAAGTCGGTGATGGTCTTCTTGATTACATTTTTCTATACATGGGAGGAAGCGCTATACTAGTATGGGTCACACAGCGTCTGGGAATGAAATTTAATTAGGTTAAATCCAAAAAAGGGAAAAAAAAACTCTCCAATTCCTTAAATTTAAAGAGCCACTCACCGGCATCAATGTACACTTCCCTAAAGGAGGTAAAGTACCGAGAAATTTAGCTTTACTTCTTTCCACTGCCTTTTCATATTATAATTCCTCTTACCTCACAATAATCTTCCTGTGGTAGGCTCCAGGACTACATAAATGGGGTTATTTCCAACACTGTGAACAAATAACTTTTTTCCCTCTTGTTGTGGGTTTATAGGGCGCTGCACCTGCCCACACAAACATAATATCTTTATTTAAAAATTTTTCCCTACACAGTAAATAATAATAATAATATAATAATATTTTTATTTCGTGCATGTTACAAGTGTACCTTAATCAGTTGAATACAGATGAGGCAGTAAAATCAATGGAGATATAAAGACGATGTAATAACAACCTGGAAATAAGTCACTTTGTCCGATTTTTTTGGGTTATCCTGGGGTTCTCTACACATATGCTGCTATGTATGATAATCTTTGTAACTGTATTTGTGTAAACCTGAATAAACTTACTTAGCCCCGTGGCCTGGTGGATTAAGCTCTCGCTTCACACGATTAGGTGTCAGGTTCGAAAAACGATGGGGGTGGAAGCATTGAGCGTGTTTCTTTCCCGGTGGCCGGTGATCGGGTGCTAGGCTCTCGCTTCACACAGGAGGGCCCGGGTTCGTTTCCCCCGGAGGGTGGAAACATTTCGACGTGTTTCCTTACACCTGTTGTCATGTTCACCTAGCAGCTAATAGGTACCTGGGTTGTTAGTCGACTGGTGTGGGTCGCATCCTGGGGACAGATTAAGGACCCAATGGAAATAGAGACAGACAGTCCTCGATGACGCACTGACTTTCTTGGGTTATCCTGGGTGGCTAACCCTCCGGGGTTAAAAATCCGAAGAAATCTTATCAGTAAGGGGCCCCTGACGCCGCGCCCTGAAAGAGGAAAAAAATCGAAAATTGAGTTAACCATACCACCAGATGTAGACCAAACAAGATGTAAACTTTGCCAGTTGGATTATTGTCACACCCTGCGTCATTATGTACTGGAGTGCGATAAAATTAATGAATTCAGAGACTACTCACTCAGAAATGTTCAAGATATGTCAAAGTATTTTATCCACAGTGGATAAAGCATTGACACGTGTGTTAGTTACCATTTTGTCCTAGGCACATGTCGATTTGACACTAGGCCTGTTGTATGTATGTGTGTGTGTGTAAGGAAACACTTCGAAATGTTTCCGCCCCGTCGGGAATAGAACCCGGGCCCTCCGTGCGTGTGTGTATGTATATATGTGTGTATGTATGTGTGTATGTATATACATGTATGTGTGTGTGTATGTGTGTGTGTGTATATGTATGTGTATATGTATATGTGTGTGTGTGTGACCCAACAATTAAAATTTGCACCAATAACTCATTACAGTCGTGGCTGGGTGTAGACTAATAGATTGCTCATTGCTTTATAATTTGTTCATGAGTGCAACCATGTACAGACGTAAGTAAATTTACTTACATGATTCATTACCTTGTAACTAGTGAATTCATTACCATTGTACCTTGTTCAGCTATCAAAACTTTGGGGCCCAGTCTCTGGACCCTATATATACCTCTGTAATCTGCAAATACCTTTGTAACTTGTCATGATTGTGACCATCTGAGTTCATTACCTTTGTAACTTGCTCAGCTATCAAACTTTGAGGTCCCGTCCCTGGACCCCTTATTTTCCTTAATCTTTTATTCCCCACAGGATGGGGTATGGGGTCCCTAATAAAGATATCAAACTAACTAACCATATTGAAAAATGAGAGTAACTCTCTGGCTACACAATGGTACAAGAATCATTGTTCTACGACATTCCTACAAGGAATTTGTTCGTTTATAACACACATGGTACCAACACCCTAGGGGTCGGCTGACATGTCGTGAATTTTCGTATTTTTTTCCGATTTTTTTAATTTCTTGTATTATTACTACTTATATAATAATTGCGATTTAGCATCATAAAAGAGTGGGTGGGCTTATACATAGTCTGAGGCCAATCAGAAAATCTGTAACATTCCTTGCGTCAGCGAAATTCCTGTCTCAGGATGGGAGGGGAATATGCTTCATTATAACCTATTACACTACTACGGCTTTTATATTAACACAATTGATCTATTATGACATAATAGACAATATAAATAACAAATAAACATGATAAATATCTAGAATGAATATTGGCATAATATAATCCCCCTCCCCCAATGGAAATAAGTCACTCTGTCGCTTTTTTGGGGTTTTCCTGGTTCTCTACAATTTTGCTGCTATGTATGATAATGTATGTAAATGTATTTTGTATACCTAAAAACTTCCACTTACCCACCTCGGGTAAATTTCTTCCCTGTGGGGTTCCTTGTGGATTTTCCCCGGGCCCGGGGGCCTTTATTAAGAAAACGAACAGGCAACAGTATACACTCGTAATGCAAAATAAAGCTGAGAAAAATGCATTTTCCCGGAAAAAAAATTTTGCGCGACCTTCCACGGGTTATCTCGGAATAAGGGTTTTCATCTATATTTGGATCCGTCTATAATAATCATTTGGAATGAAATGAAATACACGGGCAGCATAGAAGAAGGTTGTTTTAATTTTGCAGGTTAGCTTTTGAGATATCTAATTAGTTTTTTGACTTATGGGGGGGAAAAAGTCAGTTTTTCTGCCCAAACACTTTAAAACTTTATTTTTTAAGAAAAAAGATAGGGATATATTAAAAAAAGCAAAAAAGAAGATCAGATTATCATTGTTTTATGCGTAGGTGATGAAAAAAAAACCAAAGTCCCACTACGAAATTATGAATTTTATATATGATGTTTTTAAAAATTTTTTTTAAATATTTTTCTAATTTTTTGTCTGCTTTTTTTTGAAACTTGATCAAACATACAAAAAAGGGGGTTTTTAATGTAAAAAAAAAAAAAAATCGGACCAAAATTTGGGGGGTCCATGCTTATCATGGGGGGGCCCCTCCCCCCAAAGGAAAACCTGGGTGTTAGTCGAATGGTGTAAATCGCACCCCCACAAAACTGACCTAATTTGCCCAAAATTTATCTCCCCTAACAAGCGGCTTTCTTTTTTAAAAATAGTATCATTGATGCAGGGTGATTGGACTCGGGGTGTTCAAAAAGTGATCTGTCTTGCTTCATTGAACTTTTAACCTTGTGTCATATGATTTATATTAGACTTCTGACTCTATAAGAAAAATATGAGTAGTAACCTGAGTTAAGTATACATAATTAAGTGTTCATTGAAATGGAACCCTTTGTCATATGACCCTTTTTTAAACTTCGCTTTATAGTAAATATATGCTCTTGCATAACCATAAGGTGAAGGAAAACGAGGAATTCTTGCGTTGTGGGGTCTTACAAGATATCATCACCTGAAGCATGGCAACTATCATGGGGAATATTTTCTGCAGGTGATGGAATTGATGTTGGGTTTGGGCCTTTAAAAGTAAACAAGGAGGAAAAGTGAGAAAGGACTAAGGGGGCGTAGTCAGGCTCACTTGACTCGTCCTTGGTGCACACGGAATTTCAAGGAGCCTTTCTTCAAAGGAAGAATTCTTAGGCTGAACTTCCCTGACAGCCCGCTGCCCGGGGGGTGTGCATGGCTAATGGAAGCAGTAAAAAAAACATCCAAGGAAGGATCCACTTTAGAAAGAACTCGGGCAACTTTTTTTGTGGAACAGAATGAAGGGCGGTCACTGATCTGCTTAATACACCTTATGGGGTTTTAAGTTTTCCCCTCCATCGAATTTATCACTTTAAAAAATGGGTCAGTATCATAATCTTTGGATACCCTCTCGACATGGACCATCCCATCTGATTCTAAGTGAGCATATCTCAACCCAAAAGACTTAAAGGAAAATCCCAAATTATTGCCAGTTGGGGGGCCCTGTGCCCCTTCCCCGAAATATCTGGGTGCCTGGCCCCACCCTACCCCTCAACGTGGGGGTTACAAATGCCAGCACTATGGCCATGTTGGGGGCCTGTAGAATGCTACATTCTTGGTGTGGTAAGTGTGCTGGAAACATTCCACTAGAAAAGGGGAAAGCACAGTAGGCCTTGACAGCCAAAAAAAATATAAGTGTATTAACTGTAAAGAAGACGGGGTTACAGTTTCCCATAAAAGACTGCAGTCGGAACCCAAACAACCTTAGACGTAAAATGCAACAGTCCTCTAATGCCATTTGAGGACGGGCCATCAGTCTACCACAACCAGATCTGAGACTGCAAAGGTGGACGGTCAACCTCCCCCCGTGATTCTGGTGATACCAGAATGCCATCACCCACCAGTTGTGGAGGACTTTTAAACCCTGCTAGCACAAGTGGGAACAAGATCCACCACCACCCATCCTATCCCCCCCACCTGTTTGGGGAAAGCTGTCACTCTTCCCAATACACATGTCAACAGTCAGACGGACACCACACGTGTAACCCCCTGGAAACTGGAGATGAGTCGATGCGGACCTACCCACAATGAATGATGAGTTAGTCATCCACAGGTACCATCAGAGCACTAATTTAACCAAGGTACCTGTAAGGTGATAGGTGTTGGGAAGAACTAATTCAGAAATACCTTCCTATGGAGAGGCATTTGATTCCCGCCTTCCTCAAATTATAACAAACTTGAGAAAAAAATTGAGAATCTTGAACAGATGCTGACAAGTTTAATAAATATATGTAGTCAAGATGATGCGAGAGTTGATGATGTCAAAAGTGCAACAACAATCTCTGTTCAATTTCAAGCCATTCGTAAGAAAGAAGCCCATGACTCTTGGCCAAAACTTGTTAAATGGCTGCCAAGATGCCGAAAATGTTGAGTAAAAGAACATAACTAAGAACATAAGAAAGGAAACACTGACAGGCCTGTTGGCCCATAAGGCAGGTCCTTCACAATCCACCCCACTAACAGAATAATTGCCCAACCTAATTTTCATTCTCCCAAGAAATAAGCTTTGAAGATTCTATTAACTCAAGTGTGAGTCCCCTCAAACCAACCCTCTCACTCATGATGTCCTCCCCCTCCCTGGCTGGGTTAAAAGGGGATTTTGGCAGGTTAAAAACCACCAGATGTAGACCAAACAAGATGTAAACGCCATTGGATTATTGTCACACCTGCGTCATTATTACTGGGTGATAAAATTAATGAATTCAGAGTCTCATTCAGAAATGTTCAAGATATGTCAAAGTATTTTATCCACGGGGTATATTCAGACCATTCTGGAAAATCCCTGCTTGCCCCCTTAAATAAAACTTGACAGGGTGGTGTGTGTGTGTGTGTGTGTGTGTGTGTGTATGTACATGTGTGTATGTGTATGTGTGTATTATATACATGTATGGTGTGTATGTGTTTTATTATATTTTGTGTGTGATCCAACAATTAAAATTTAAAAAACTCATTACAGTTGTGGCTGGGTGTAGACTAATAACTATTGCTTTATAATTTTTCATGGTAACCATGTCAGACGTAATAAATTCTTCATGATTCATTCCTTGTAACTATGAATTAATTACCATTTACCTTTTCAGCTATCAAAACGGGGCCCGTCTCTGGACCCTATATACCTCTGTAATCTGCAAATCCTTTTAACTTGTCATGATTGTGACCATCTGAGTTCATTACCTTTGTAACTTGCGCTATCAAACTTGAGGTCCAGTCCCTGGACCCATTATTACCTCTGTAATCTTTTGACTACGCCCCCAAAGGGTGGGTATGGGGTGCATAATAAAGATATAAACTAAAACTCACCATGAATTTATCCAACCTAAATTTGAAACTACCCAAGGTCATAGCTCAATGACCCTACTAGGCAGACTGTTCCACTCATCAACTACCCTATTTCCAAACCAATATTTTCCTATATCCTTCTAAATCTAAACTTATCCAATTTGAATCCATTATTGCGGGTTCTCTCTTGGGAGATATCCTCAACACCTTATTTATATCCCCCTTATTAATACCCATCTTCCACTTATATACCTCGATCATGTCTCCCTCATTCTTCGTCTTACAAGTGAATGTAATTTAAGGGGCTTCAATCTTTCTTCATACGGAAGATTTCTAATGCTATGAATTAACTTTGTCATTCGTCGCTGAATGTTTTCTAACGAATTTATATCCATTCTGTAAATGGAGACCAGAACTGAGCTGCATAATCTAGGTGAGGCCTTTCTAATGGTGTATAAAGCTGATCATAACCGCTGGACTTCTGTTGCTTACACTTTTGATATAAATCCCAGAATCTATTTGCTATATTTCTTTCGCTTAGGCATTGCTGACTTGGTTTGAGGTTGCTGCTTACCATAACCCCCAGATCCTTTTCGCATTCTGTACGGCTTTTAGTTCAATATTATAAACTGGTAGGTGCTAGGGTTATGAACATTCCCGACTTTAGAACTTTGCATTTATCTACATTGAACTGCATCTGCCATTTTTCTGACCAGGAATTGAGTTTTTCTAAATCCTCCCAAATTCCGTGACATCTACGTCTGAATCGATTATCCTACCTTTGTGTCATCAGCGAATTTGCTCATATCACTAGTAATTCCCTCGTCAAGGTCATTTATATATATTATAAACAACAACGGGCCCAAAACCGATCCCTGTGGAACGCCACTTGTTACAGATCCCCACTCAGATTTAACCCATTAATGCACACCTCTGCTTCCTATTGGGAGCCATGACTCGATCCATGAAAACACTTTTTTCCCCCAATGCCGGAGCAGCCACTTTCTTTAACAGTCTCTGATGTGGTTCTGAAAATAAACATGTACAAACTGTTATTTGCTCTTAAGTGTCTGCACACTGTGGAAAAACATAAAGTCTTACCCTCTTATGAACAAGGTTTAAAACTCACACAATGGATAGATTTCAATTTTTCATGGAACATTGCTTCCATCGGAAGCGTTGCCTGACCATCTTTTTAGTCAACCCAAAATATTGATGCCATCTGTTTGCAGGAATGTAGACTGAAAAATGGAGTACCTCCACCAAAGTTGCCTGGATTTTAGCTTATAACTTAAGGTCA
>WNWK01057725.1:0-10656 GCA_009830355.1 Cherax destructor
CCTCTGCTTCCTATTGGGGGGGCCATAAGAACATAAGAACATAAAAAATGGAGGAACACTGCAGAAGGCCTACTGGCCCATACAAAAAGGTCCATATCAAAACCACCACTACCTAAAAATTTTTTTCCCCGTACTCACGACACCAATCAAACCCAGCCCCTCCCACTCATATATTTGTCCAATTTTTTTTTAAACCCCCACCCAAGGCCCTAGCCCCCCCCCACAGTATCAAGATTGTTCCACGCATCTACAACTCTGTTCGAAAACCAGTACTTGCCTTGCCCTTTTAAAAAAATCTAAATTTATCCAATTTAAATCGTGATATGAGCAAATTCGCCGACGACACGAAGATAGGTATTACCGAAGATTATCAGAAGAAGAGTGGTGGAGCAACTAGAAAGGAACGGGCTTATACATGACAACCAGCACGGCTTCGGGGGGGGAAACCCTCCATCACAAATCTGGGGGAGATCTACGATAAGGAATAGAAGACAGGAGAGAGGGGATGGATGGGACTGCATCTTGGACTGTAAGAAGACTTTCGATATTCCCCCACACAATAGACTGGTTGAAAAGCTTGAGGAGAGTGGAATATCATGGAGAGTCTGCGGGGGCCCTTTTTCCCCGTTTTTTTGGTTGGTTCAGGCGAGGCGATGAAGGGTTGCAGTATACACCCCAGTGACCATGACTTCCTCCATCGATGGACCAGGTGCTTCGGTTTTTTTCCCCGTCCCCCGGGAAAAGGTAGGGGGGGCTCAAAAAATTCCCTGGTGATGGACCGGGTTTTTTTCCCCGGCTCATTCAGCCCTGGTGATCCCCCAAAAGGTGAGCCCTTCAGTACCCTATTTTTATAGTGCCCTGATGATCAAAGCATACCCCATGGATGGAGTGGGATGGGTTTGGGGGGAGATTTTGTTTGTGGGTTGGGGTTTTTGGGTTTTTTTCGGGACTTACCTAGTGTGGACCATTTGGCTTGCTGCATTCTTCCTTATTTTTTTTAAGGAGTGAGGGGGGTTGGATTTTAATGGGACTTCCCCAAAAATTTTTTGGGGTGGGGTTGTTTGTCGGGGCTTGTTTTTTGGGGTGACGAGGGGTTGGGGCAAATATTTTTATTGGTGGGTTGGTTTTAGGGGGCCCAAAAATAAGGGCCAGATTCCTGTTGCAGTGTTCCGCCTTTCTTATGTTCCCCTTATGTTCTCTTATTTCTGGTTTTTACTTTTTTTGATACCCCAGTATTTTAAGAACATAAGAACATAAAAAAGGAGGAACACTGGGAGGCCTTTTTTTCCCATACTAGGCAGGTCCTTCACATTCCATCCCACTAACAGAATTTTTTTCCCCAAACCCTTAAAAAACAAAAAACATAAAAAGGGGGAACACTGCGGGGGGGGCCCGTTGGCCCATACTAGGCAGGTCCTTCACAATCCATCCCACTAACAGAATAATTGCCCCAAACCCTTTTTTAATTTTTTAAACCCAAAAAATAAGCTTTGAAGATTTTTTTCCCAAATGCGGTCCCCCTCAAATCCAACCCCCCTCACTCATGAATTTACCCCAAACCCAAATTTTTAAACTACCCAAGGTCCTAGCTTAAAGACCCTACTAGGCAGACTGTTCCACTCATCAACTCCCTTTTCCCAAAAAAACCCAAAATTTTCCATACCCCTTTTTAAATCAAAATTTACCCAAAATTTTAACCCATTATTGGGGGGTTTTCTTTTTGGGGAGATATCCTCAAGACATAAGAACATAAGAAAGGAGGAACACTGCAGCAGGCCTGTTGGCCCATACTAGGCAGGCCCTTTCCCCAAAAACCATCCCACTAACAGAATTTTGCTCAACCCAATTTTAAAAAGCTACCCAAGAAAAAAGCTTTGACAATTCTACCCACTCATGCGCAGTCCCACTCAAACCCAAACCCCCCCTCACTCATGAATTTATCCAACCTAAATTTGAAACTCCCCAAAAGGGCCTAGCTTCAATAACCCTACTAGGCAGACTGTTCCACTCATCAACTACCCTTTTTCCCCAAAAACCAAATTTTTTTTCCCCTTTTCCCTTTTTCTAAATCTAAACTTATCTAACTTGAATCCTTTTTTGGGGTTTCTCTCTTGGAGAATATCCTCAAGATTTTATTTATACCCCCTTTGTTAATCCCTTTTTTTCCCCAAATTTGATACCTCGATCATGCCCCCCCTCATTCTTTTTTCCCTTTACAAGTGAAAAAAATTTTTTGGGGTTTCCTTTAATCTTTCTTCGTAAGGAAGATTTCTAATGCTATGTATTAATTTATTCCTACGCTGAATGTTTTTCAATTTATGTCCATTCTGTAATATGGAGACCAGAACTGAGCTGCGTAATCTAGGTGAGGCCTTCCCCAATGATTTTTGTAATAAAAAACCCCTGGACTTCTGTTGCTAACACTTTTTGGGGTATAAATCCCAGTAATCTATTTGCCTTATTACGTACCTTAGGCATTGCCGTCTTTTTTTAAAGGGTTTCTCCCTTTCCATCCCCCCAAATCCTTCTCCCAAAAAAGTATGGCTAAGTTCTACGTTATTTAACCTTTTTAAATGCTTGGGTTATGGACACTCCCCAGCTTCAGAACCTTTTTATCACCCCCGAACTGCATGTGCCACTTTTCCCGACCACGAATTAAGTTTTTTTTAAATCTTCCTGAAGTTCTATGACATCTATGTTTTTTTTCAATTATCCTACCTATTTCCCCCTCGTCGGCGAATTTGCTCATATCACTAGTAATTTCATCAAGGTCATTGATATATATTATAAATAACAATGGGCCTAAGACTGATCCGTAACACCACTTGTTACAAGCCCCCCTTCGGATTTAACCCCATTTATAATTTTTTTCTGCTTCCTTTTGGGGGCAATGACTCGACCCGACAGCATTTTTCCCCCCAAACCCCGAGCCCCTTTTTTTAAAGTCTCTTTTCCGGGACTCTATCAAAAGCCACTAAAGTCTAAATAAACAATATCGAATTCTTTATCGTGATCAAAGCCCCCAAAAACTTTACTGAAAAAAAGGGTTTAAAAAATTAGATGGGGGGGAACCCTCTTGAATCCATGGGGGTTTTTATTAATAAATTAGGGGGTTTTCTAGATGGCTTCTAATAATATTTTTTAATTGACTCTAGTAATTTGCCTTTGAGGTCAGGCTTATTGGGCGGTAGTTTGACGGGAGGGCTTTTCCCCGCTTTAAAAAAAGGGAAAATTTTTTTAGCCATCTTCCCCTATCCCCCCACTACACCTGTTTGAAGGGGAAAAAATTTAAAAAGGGTTTTTTATTGGTTCACAGAGTTCCATTTGCATTCCCCTTTAAAAAACCCCCCTTTTTAAAAAATCCCTCAGGGGGCCCGGGGATTTATTTTTTTAGTCCCCGGGGGAGCTGTTTCATAATCATTTCCCCAATGACTGTGATATTTAATTTTTTTTTCTTCTGGGCCTCTGTAAAAAAAAAAATTTTTTTGGGGTATTATTAATGTCCCCCTTTTTGTGAAAACCGAGGAAAATAATTATTAAAAAAAGAGCACATATCATTCTCCTTTTTAAGATGCCCAAAGTTATTTTTTAAAGGGGGCCTTTTTCCTCCCTAACTTTTGTTCTATAAACCTGGAAAAATTTTTTGGGGTTTGTTTGTTCTATTTACCCATTTTCCACTTGTAAAAACCCCGATCATGTCCCCCCCTTTATTCTACGTTTTGTGAATGAAATTTTTTAAAGGGGCTTTTTTCTTCGTAAGGAAGATTTCTAATGCTATGTATTAATTTAGTCATTTCGCTGAATGTTTTTTAACGAATTTATGTCCATTCTGTAATAGGGGGCCCGGGGCGGCTGCGTTTTTAGGGGAGGCCCTTAATGATGTATATAGGGGGTGAGGAGTGTTTTTTGGGGGTTTTTTTTTGGGGTGGCGATGGGGAGGGGTTTTTCACAAATATTTTGTTGGTGGGTTGGTTTTTTGGCCCCCAAGTATGAGCCAGTAGGCCTCAGTGTTCCTCCTTTCTTTGTTCTTATGTTCTTTTATAACCTTTTTTGTTGGTAACATTTTTGATATAAACCCCAGTAATCTATTTGCCTTACCCCCGTACGCTTAGGCATTGCTGTTTTTGGTTTAAGGTTGCTGCTTACCATCCCCCCCAAACCCCCTTTTTCCCGCAATCTGTATGGCTAAGTTCCCCGTTATTTAACTTAAAAGGGGGTTTTTTTGGGGGACACTCCCGAGCTTTAGAACTTTGCATTTATCTTTTTTTGAACTGCATCTGCCTTTTTCTGACCAGGAATTGATTTTGTCTAAATCCTCCAGTTCACTGACATCTACGTCTGAATCGAATCCTTCCCTTTTTCGTGTCATCAGCGAATTTGCTCATATCACAAAAGGAAAATTTCCCCCTCAAAAATTTTATATAATTATAAACAACGGGGGCCCAAAACCATCCCTGAGGAACGCCCTTTTTACAGACCCCCCCCTTTTTAAACCCCCCTTTTATCACACCCTCTGCTTCCTATCGGTGAGCCATGACTCGATCCAGGGACAATTTTTTTTCCCCCAAACCCCCATGACCCCCCCAAAATTTCTTTTAAACGTTTCGATGTGGTATTTCTATAAACCCCCTTTTATTAAAATCCAAATAAACAATATCAAATTCTTTATCTTATCAACTGCCCTCAAAAGCCTTTCTTAAGAGCCCCCTTGTGAGGACTTATCGAAGGCCTTACTGAAACCAAGTAAACTATACCCCTATTCTTTATCACTTTTCTACTGCTTCAAATTTTTTTTTGAAAAACATTTTTCCCCCCAATCCATGAGCAGCCACTTTCTTTAACAGTCTCTGATGTGGTACTCATAAAAAACCTTGCAAAAAACCCAAAAAAACAATATGGGGGAAATTTTTTATCATGATCAACTGCCTCAAAACCCCTTACTAAAAAAAGTTAATAAATTAGTTAGGGGAAAGGGCCCCCCGATGAACCCCTGTTGGTATCAAATAAAATTTATTTGGGGATGGCTTCTTATTTTCAGCTATAATCGACTCTAGTAATTTGCCTACAATTGATGTTAGACTTATTGGGTGGTAATTTGAGGGGAACGACTTGCCCCCCCTTTAAAAATAAAATTTTCTTTAAAAAATCTTCCACGTATTAAATTAATTTTTTTTAAAAAGATGGGGTTTTAAAAAGTTATTTAAAGGGGTTTTTTAGAGTTCCTTTTTGGGGAAATTTCCCTTTAAAACCCCTTTAAAAAATCATCGGGGCCTGGGGGTTTTTTTGCTTAAAGGTCATTTGTTTGATAACCCTTTCAGTGACTGGGGGTTTAATAATTTTTTCTTCAGGCCCAAAAAACCCCTTAATTTTTGGGGGTATTATTAGTATCTTCCCGAGTAAAAAACCCAGGAAAATAAAAATTTAAAAAAAAGAGCACATTTCATTCTCTTTGTCAGTTAGATACCCAAAAATTTTTTTAAAAAGGGGCCTATCTTATATCTAACTTTTGTTCTATACACCGGGGAAAAAATTTTTTGGGGTTTGTTTTCGAACCCCCAGCAACTTTAATTTCGTAGTCCCGTTTAGCTTTTCTTACCCCCTTTTTTAAAGTCTCTCTTAATGTCAATATACTGATTCAAAAAAATGACCCTCCCCCTTTTTGAAAACCCCAAAAATTCCCCTTTTTTCTGCCCTAAAAGATATTCGATCTAATTTCTTTTAGGGATAAATGTTTTTTTTGGGGAGCATGTATAGTGTTCAAAAAAATGTCATATTGATAGCTCTTTTATTACCCCAGTCCACAGATGATAAGTGTTCTCTAAGTCCATTGTAATCTGCTAAGCGAAAATCTGGGGGGGTTACTGAGTTATCCCTACGAAACTTCCTTGAATGCCAAAGGTAATTGATCTGTGGTGGGCCTTTTTGGGGGTTTCCCCTGTAATTTCTAAATTATTAACAAGGGGGTTTTTTTCCCCTTTTTTTCCAGAACCAAGTCAAACAGGTTATTTCCCCCTTTTTTTTGTCACAAAAAACTTCAAAAAATCTTGGGGAAAAAAATTCAAAAGTCGTTGATTCTAAATTCCCCGTCAAAAAAATTCCCCAAAAAAAATTTTACTAAAGTTGGGGAAAAATCCCAGAATAACTACGTTTTGTGCAAGGGGGCCTTTTAAAAAATTTTCCCCCCCCTAGTAGTCTCCCTTTTGGGGGCCCATCTAAGTTTGGGGGAAAAAATATATCACACCTAAAAACAATTTTTTATCCCTTTTAAAAAATTTTTTCCAGACAGACTCTGTATGTGTTATTTCAAAAATTTATTCCCCTTTTTTCAACAGTTCAAGGATCTCGGACATACAGTGCCCCCCACCCTTTTTGGCTTCGTCTACTTGGAACAATTTAAACCCCCTATGATATTCAGCAGGCATGTCCTATTTTCGTATTAAACCACGTCTCAGTTATGGCAAATACATAATGTTACCTGCACTTGCAACTAATCTCAAATCGTCCATCTTATTCCTAGCACTACGACTATTTGTATAATACACTTTTAAAAAAACCCCTCCTTTCTCTTTACCCTTCCTGCTTCTTTCTTTTTTCCGCTATACCTATTACTGTCCTTGTTATTTTTTTGGTTATTTTATTTAAAACCCCCGATCTATATTTCGACATTCAGTTTTTTTCCCTTTTTTAAACCCATACCTCAAACTAATCCTAGTTTAAAGTCCCAACAACACCTCAACTTTTTTGCAAAAAAAATCCACCCCCGCCCTGGAGAAGTAAACCCCTCCCTGGCATACATGTCATTTCGGCCATAGAAGGGTCCCAGTTGAAAAAAGAATGGTACTGCATTATCCTTGCAGTGTTTGCCCCGCCAGCAATTGACCCAATTGCCCTGGAAAAACCATTCATCCCCCAACCCCCCTCCTTGGCAAAACACATAGGGGGGGGTTTCCCCCTTTCCCTTTAATTATTCTTTGCTGACCCATACCTGCTAGTCAGGTCCTTCCTACGTCTGCCAACATCGTTGCCCCCCAGCACTGAGACACCCAAAAGGGGTTTTTCCCCCTTTTCCCCCCATGATGTCGTCCAGACGGCTAACAAATCCCCCACCCCAAACCCCAGGAAAGCAAACCCTCTGTCTCCTACTTCTATCTTTCAAGCAGAAGGCCCCATCCATGAAAAAAATCTGACTACCCCCCAAAAAGAAAAAAAGTTTTTTCTTCTTTTGTCGTTCGTCGTGATGTTCCCAGTAGTCGACTCACATTCATCGGGTAACACAGAAAATTTTGGGGTTTAATGTTTCCCCAACAGATTCCTGGTTCTTCATTGATTTTACCTCCTCCTCCCCCTTTTATCTTTAACTTTGTCCCATGTATTCCAGCCATTTTTCCCCGGTTCCTTTCTTGGCTTGAGGATTTCAACAAGAGGATTACTACGAATCCTCTTTTTTTTCCCCAGTCAGTCGCTGTATTCAAGCTTAGCTACCCTCAGTTCTTCCTTCAGTTTCTGGTAAGAAGCTCAAGAAGGGCATCTTGTTCCAACATACATACCCCCATAATTCTTCCTTTGATCCTATTTGTTTTTTTTTCTGCTTTTCAAAAATTTATTTTGGGGGGCTCTGTTGTTTTATTGGGTCATGCCTTTATCTATTGGTGTTAAATGGTGGGTAATAAATCACTATTGCATTTATTCCCGGAAAACATTTTTTACTGTATAATCAGTTACCTCAGAACTGGGAGGTATTTTAATCTCCCCTTTAAAAAAAACTGAGTCTTTCCATTGTTGCCATTTCCCCCTTCTCTTTTTTTGGGATTAATTCATTGGGGGTTCATCCCGGGGTTTTTTTTTATGATAGCTGTAATATCTAAATTTTTTTGGTTTTTTGACCATTTTTTTTTGATTTTATTTGTATTTGTGTACCACACTTTGATTCATTAAAATTTTACTTCATAAAAAGAAACCCCTTTTTGTGAATGACATCTGGGGGGAAATTTTAAATGGAAGAGAGGGGAAAATTTAAAAAAAAAGATGCCATAAAGGGAAAGGGAAATGATAAGAATTATCCCTTTTGGATGCTGTGGAGAAAGGGAAAGGATATGGGGTAACGAAAGTGGTTGTGGAAGTGAGGATAGGTGAGAGGACTGGAAAAAAAAGCTGATGATTTGGGGTTTTCAGATTTACAGGTAAATGTTTAAACAGGGGGGGAAAAGTGCAGTTGTGGGAAATAATGGGAAAAATTGTTGGACGGATAGAAAGTGGGTTGGGTGGTGAGGCAAGGGTTTGTAGAGAAGGGAAAAAGGAAGTTAGAGGGGGAATGGAAGAGTTGATAATTTAGGGTTGAGATTAGACAGGGGTTGAGGATAAAAGAAAAAAAGATTTTCCCGGTTGCTTACTGTTAGTGGGAACTGTTAAATGTGGGGGATGTAGGCTGGGGGGCAAGTTGGGAAAGGAGGTGTTAGGTAAAAGGGTAATGGTAAAAGAGAGTTAATGGTTACTACTGTAGGTTTCTGGGCCATAATTTATAATTCCTTTGGATCTTTCACCTCCACCCCCGCCCCTGAACCCTTTCCTTAAGGGGTTTTTCCCCACCTCCCCCCCTAGTTTCTCAGCATTTTTTCTGATATGTTCCATCCTTCTGAATTATTTTCTGTTGCACTTTTTCCCTTTTTTTTTTAAAACTGATTTCATGTTCAGTATTTTTCCCTTACTGATTCTGAAAAAAACCATTTTCACTTTTTTTGTTATCGGGGGTACAGTCCCACAGTGTATTCTTTCATTTTTAATTTTTTGCCTCCTCTGAAGCTGAACACTTAACAAGTCTTCTATCTTTTTTATTCTTCTTTCCTTTGTTCACTTCTCACCCCTTGCTACTGTGTCTGGCCAAATTCATCTTGATGCTGTTGATTAACTGTTCTTTGTGTCTCTTTGTCTTTTTCGCTGTACCCCCTTTTTTTGTTATTTTTCATCTATTTTATTTTATGTCTGGAAGTCCGTCCCCTTTACTATTTTTGCACTGTTATTTCTTGTTTCCCCTTTTCCCCGTATCATAAATGTTGGACCATTCCCAGTTTATTCAATTTCTCTGTTTAACCTTGTCTCTCATTCAAATATTTTCTTCCTTTCCTAAACCACT
Organism: Cherax destructor; assembly: GCA_009830355.1. NCBI lineage: Eukaryota > Metazoa > Arthropoda > Malacostraca > Decapoda > Parastacidae > Cherax > Cherax destructor. The sequence goes on from WNWK01057725.1 coordinate 9,131, forward strand.
ATAATTTTTAACCCATTTCCTTAATGATTTTTATTATAAGTCTATAATTAAGAGATCCAACCATTCATATCTCAGATATCTTCTATTTTCATTCGTTCTCTTTTTTCCCAAATACCCCCAACATTATTTTAATTTACCTACTTTAATGGGCAAAAAAAAGGGGTGTTTTAAATTATTTCACTATACAGCAATAAACTCTGTAAGATCTTTTTTGTATTTTTTAAAACCCTTTTTCCCGGCGGTGCCTCATATTTTTCCCCCCCATAGGGGGTTTTAAGAGGCGCCAAAAATAAATAAATTGAAAATGAACAAAATAAAAGGTTTTAGAATTGCTTTATTATCAGAATGGGGGTTTTTGCAAATGTTGCAGTGTCTCAAATTTGGGTGCGTGGCCTGGTATTAATGTCCAGTCCACTGCTGGTGTCCCGTGCGTCTCCAGCCACACCCCGACCTGGGTCATTCCAGTATTCCGAGGACAGGAAATTCAATCAAGCTGAGAGAGTGTACACTTTCTGTGTTACACTAGGTGTTTTACTCCTTTAGTTATGCATTGCTTATACTAACATATTACATTTGTTAAATTTTGTTAAATGTATTACACCCCGTGTTGATCTATATGTTTCACTAATGTGCTTCACTCTCTGTGTTACAATTTTGTTTCACACTTCATGTGTTAACCTCTGTGTTATACTTTGTCTAACATTGTGTTACACTATGTGTTATGCCTTATTTATACTTTGGGGGTTAAACCCCGGTTAAAAATTATCAATATTTAACTGACTCTACTTTGGGATATATGTCTATATTTCATAGGTTTAATCTTTTTAATATTAACAGTGTTATTTTTTAAAAAAGTTGACACTGGGAATCTATCCCCATCATTTCTTACGTTATATGAGATTCCCCCTTTTCCATTAGTTTCTCCCAAGTCTTCCAATATTTTATATAATTATCTCTCTATTTCCTCACTATTATCAAAATTTTAATTTACCTTTTTATGTTTCCCCTTTTTATCTTTTTTCCCTTTTTTTTTTTCATTTATTATATTTCTCCGCATTTTCTTTTTCATAATTTCCTCTCCTTCGTCATGCTTACCCTTTTTTTTGGTTTTCTTCCCCATCTTCTCTTTTCCTTCAATTCCTTCATTTCGTCTTCTTTCCAGTTCTTTCCCTTTATCTCTATTTTTTCCCCTTTTTTTCCCCTTTTCTTATTATCTTCTATTCGTCATCCCTTTCCCCCTTTCCCACTTTTCTTTTCTCCTCCTCCCTCTCTCCCTTCTCTTTTTCCTCCTACCCACTCCTACTCCTCTCATCAACATGTGGTTATTGGTATTTCCACCCGCCACACTTTTCCCCCCCCACCCCCCCCTCCTCCACTCCTGCCACACTCCCCCCTCCACTCCTGGAAAAAGACATTCAAAGGGCACATCAATGGGTCGCGGGGTGGGCGGATGGTCATGGAAAATTTAATGGGAAATTAATTTAGAGGGGAAGAAGAGGGGGGGATGGGGCAAGCAACCCCACAAA
>WNWK01057726.1:0-10656 GCA_009830355.1 Cherax destructor
TTTAATGTATAACTGTAAGTACCCCCACCTTGTATTACATGAAATAAAGAATTTGAATTTGAATTTGAATTTGAATGGGTCTATGTGGTAAGTGTGCGCAGTAGGAAAAATCTATGCACCTGCATTGCACTGTGGGAGTGGTAATTTAGTGCACCTTGTCACCAAGCCATGCGGTAAGGAATACCTCACTGTAAGGAATACCTCACTCCGGCAGTGTGAGTGGTAGGGAAGGCAGTGGGGGAAGACAGTGGAGGGATGGGGAAGACAGTGGGGAAAACAGTAGAGGGTGGGGAAAACAGTGGGGGGTGGGGAAGACAGTGGGGGTGGGGAAGACAGTGGGGGTGTGGGGAAGACAGTGGTGGGGTGGGGAAGACAGTATGGGGGGAAGGCAGGCTGGCTGGCTGGCTGGCTGGCTGGCTGGAAGGCAGGCAGGCAGGCAGGCAGGCAGGCAGGCAGGCAGGCAGGCTGGTTGGCTGCCTGGCTGCCTGGCTGGCTGACTGGCTGCCTGTCTGTCTGTTTGTCTGTCACACAGGTACACATAAATACAATTATACATAGTGTAAATTACCTAGGATAACCAAAAAAATCCAGACTGGCAAATAATTTATATCCGGACTCAGATGTGAAGCAGTGACTACTGAGTCTTGTAATATGTGTTGGCTCTCTCTGAGACAGAGAGACAAACAGATAGATAGATAGACAGACAGACAGACAGAGACAGAGAGACAAACAGATACAGACAAAGACAAAAAGATACAGACAGATAAAACAGTGAAAACAAATAAAGTGAAGGCAGTGTACCCTCATCAAATGTACCAACTAATTAGTTTAGCAATAATAATAAGATAAGAGGATGCCCACCCCTCATCAAATGTCAGCACTAATTAATTTAGTGATAATAATAAGATAAGAGGACCCTCACCCCTCATCAAATGTCACTGCTGTAATTAGATTAGTGATAAGACTGACACACATGTCTTACACTATGCTTCAATAATAATTATTATTATTATATTCTCCTGTGTATCCTAGGTAATTTACACTATGTATAATTGTATTTATGTGTTCCTGTGAGACAGATACACAGCCAGCCAGCCGGCTACCTGGTCAGCCAGCAAGCCAGCCGGCTGGCCATCCATCCAGCCAGCTGTTCAGCCAGCCAGCTGGTCAGCCAGAGAGCCAGCCAACTGGTCAGCAAGCCAGCCATCCAGCTGGCTAGCTGGTCAGCCAGCAAGCCAGCCAGCTGGCTGGGCATCCAGCCAGCCAGCTGGTCAGCTAGCCAGCCAGCCAGCCGGTCAGCTAGCCAGCCACCCAGCTGGTCAGCAAGCCAGCCAGCTGGTCAGAAAGCCTGCCAGCTGGTCAGCAAGCCAGCCAGCAGTTATTGTGTAGTATACAAGGAGTGTATATATACAAAATATGGTTTATATTGGTCTCACAGGACATAAACGTTACTTGAAAAAAATAAAATGTTAAAAAATAAAAGAAAAAAGTAAAAAAAAAAACCCTATTACACTTTGACTGGCAGTCGGCGATGTTGCCGTAAGCGGTTCACTTTCTGTCAACTTCAAGCCTCTATATCTCCGTAAGTATTGATAGCAATTTTTTTTTTTTAGCCTATTAGATTTAGAAAAAAAACTATCATTTCATAAGAAAAATGATTTTTTTTTTTTAAATTCTGCAACCCTGAGAACGAGATTCGGAGAGGGTCCTGCGACCCTGAAAGGGTTAAACCATTCCAGGAAAATTTCTCTCGTGACCCATGCCTTACTGTTAGCCTTCCACATCACCCACAATTTACTCTTGACGACACTGTTTTTCTTGAACACTATGGGATTTTCAGAATGATACACAAGTAAAGGCTTCAATTTTAAATCCCCACTAGCATTACCATACAACATGAGAGTTAGCCTGTCTTTCATAGACTTGTGTCCTGGCAGTGCCTTTTCTTCCTGCGTGATGTAGGTCCTCTTTGGCATTTTCTTCCAAAACAGGTCTGTTTCATCACAATTAAACACTTGTTCGGGTTTGAAATTTTCAGCTTGTACATATTCTTTAAATTCGCACACAAATTTTTCAGCTGCATGTTTGTCTGAACTTGCACCCTCACCATGCCTTACAACAAACACTGTGTATGCCACTTCGATTCTTGAAGTTTTCGAACCAGCCTTTGCTGGCCTTAAATTCACCAAAATCAACATTGGTTCCAGGCATTTTCTTGACAAGATTGCATGCAACTGCCTTGCTTTTTCACATATGATGGATTGCACAACACCCCACTAGCTGTTTTTTATCCACACCAACAACAATTTCTCCATATTTTCAATTGATTGTGGTCTCTGTTTCGTTATCATATTCACCCCTTTCGCAACATTAGCTTCCATGATTTATTTTCTCTTCGCCACAACGGAACTGATGGTTGATGGGGCCTTACTGTATATCCTGCCGAGCTCGGCAATACGTACGCCACTATCATATTTTTCTATTATTTCTTTCTTCAGTTCTACGGTGTTCCTCACTTTCTTTACCAAAGGACTGGCACTAGGAGCTTTCTTTTGGTCCATGGTAGCTTATTTAGCAGTCACACACAATAATCAAGGGCCAAAAACAATGGATTGTTAAGAAATGTTTTGTATGAACTCGCAGGATAATGTTCACTCAACCATAAACAATGCTACACTGCGTGACAATGTGCATGGGAGGTGGGCTTGTGGGCTTTGTATGTGCGCTGGGCACTGGACAGGTTCCATACCATTGACGAAAACTAAGCTGAAGCTCATTCTTGAGACTCCTGATGAGGCCAAGCTTGTTTGTGAACGCGGCCTGAAATGCTTTGGCATGAAATGCACACCTGATAAAGTGAGTATGGAAAGGTTTGTCTCAATCACCCAGTTCTGTGAGGTTATGACAGTTCTGTGAGGTTATGACAGTTCTGTGAGGTTATGACAGTTCTGAGAGGTTATGACAGTTCTGTGATTGAGGTTATGACAGTTCTGAGAGGTTATGACAGTTCTGAGAGGTTATGACAGTTCTGAGAGGTTATGACAGTTCTGAGAGGTTATGACAGTTCTGAGAGGTTATGATGGAACAATTAGCTCAGTAGGTTTAGAAGGCTGGCTTAATGCTAGGCTGACATAACTGGATGGGTGGCTTGCTGGCGGCTTGGCACTCTCCCCTCACAAACTGGTTTATCTCGACAGCCAATCGGCGAAAACTAGGCCAACATTTCAACAAAAAAAGTGCGCTAAAACCAAAATCAGCAAAAACTTAAACACACGAAAACCAAGGGTCCACTGTACAGGGGTTTGGCAAAATAATATGAACAACAGTTCATTAAAGAATTTATTCACAAAGCATCCTCAAATCCATTAATATAAAGCACCTATACGAAAAACAGTACAGAATGGGACAAATAACCAGAGACCAAACTAAACATTACTGTAGTCAATCCTAACCAGCCTGATAACAAGGTCAAAAAAATTCTATTATGAGAACAGATTACATAACTTAGAATGTGATATGAAAAAGACCTGGATAGGAACTAAAAAGATATCCAAAAACAGAACAAACTAACAAAACCAGATGAACCCCTGCTCCCACTGACTGAAACAGCAGACAGACAATGTTTTCTTCTCCACCATAGAAAAAAACCTAGCAAGCAGAATCCCAAGCTCAAACACCCCACCTAAAGACTATCTCACTGACACCTTCCCGAATACACTATTCTTAGCTCTGACCAACCCAACAGAAGTCTCGCTCATCATCAACACACTTAAAAACAAGGCAGGAGATTTAAATAACTTATCACCTTTTATAATATAATTATAATAATATTTTTTTTATTAACACAACGGCCGATTCCCACCAACGCAGGGTGGCCCGAAAAAGAAAAACTTCATCATCATTCACTCCATCACTGTCTTGCCAGAGGGGTGCTTTACACTACAGTTATAAAACTGCAACACTAACACCCCTCCTTCAGAGTGCAGACACTGTACTTCCCATCTCCAGGACTCAAGTCTGGCCTGCCGGTTTCCCTGAATCCCTTCATAAATGTTACTTTGCTCACACTCCAACAGCATGTCAAGTATTAAAAACCATTTGTCTCCATTCACTCCTATCAAATACGCTCACACATGCTTGCTAGAAGTCCAAGCCCCTCGCACACAAAACCTCTTTTACCCTCTCCCTCCAACCTTTCCTAGGCTGACAACTATCCCGCCTTCCCTTCACTACAGATTTATACACTCTCGAAGTCATTCTGTCTCGTTCCATTCTCTCTACATGTCCGAACCACCTCAACAACCCCTCCTCAACTCTCTGGATAATAGTTTTGGTAATCCCGCACCTCCTCCTAATTTCCAAATTCCGAATTCTCTGCATTATATTCACACCACACATTGACCTCAGACATGACAACTCCACTGCCTCCAGCTTTCTCCTCGTTGCAACATTCATCACCCATGCTTCACACCCATATAAGAGTGTTGGTATAACTATACTTTCATACAGTCCCATCTTTACTTCCATGGACAAAGTTCTTTGTCTCCACAGACTCCGAAGTGCTTCACTCACCCTTTTCCCCTCATCAATTCTATGATTCACCTCATCCTTCATAGACCCATCTGCTGACATGTCCACCCCTAAATACAGTGGTACCCCGACTTACGATATTAATCCGTCAGAGAGGGCATATTTTAAGGCGAAACAATCGTTACACGAATCAATTTTCCCTATAAGAAATAATGGAAATAAATTTAATCCGTCCAAGACTTCCAAAAGTAGTTAAATAAAATATTTTTTAGAACTTTTTGACATTAATACAGAATTTAATAAAGAATACCTAAATACACATGTAAATATTGTACAATAACATGTCACTTACATTTATTGAAGAGTTGTTGATGTGTGGAGGACGGGAGGAGGGGAGAAGGTGGAGTAGTATGCTAGTGTTTGGAAGGGGAATCCCCTTCCATTAACACTGCAGGTACCAAGTTCTTTTCTGGGGTTACTTCCCTTTTTCTTTGAATGCCACTAGGACCAGCTTGAGAGTCACTGGACCTCTTTCTAACAATAAATTTGTTCAGGGAGCTCTGTGTCTGGCGATTCTTTAACACATCCCTGAAATGACACACCACTGTGTCATTGTACAGGTTGCCAGCACGGCCTGCAACAACATGGTTAGGGTGATATTCATCCATAAATGCTTGCACATCACTCCATTTGGCACAGATCTCCCTAATCCTTGAAGAAGGCACATTCTTCCATTTTTGTTCCACCTCCTCCTCCTCCTCCTCTGAACCATTGTCCTGACCACTGGTCTCTTGTTCCAGTTGCTGTTGAAGCTCTTGCAGATTTTCAGTGGTTAGCTCTTCCTTGTGCTCCTCCACCAACTGTTCCACATCCTCACCACTCACCTCTAACCCCAAAGACTTGCCCAATTCCACAATTTCTTCCACAACAGGCTCAGGCTCAGGCTCAGGCTCAGGGTTCTGAGGCTCAGCCCCAAAACCTTCAAAATCCCTCTCTAGGACACAGTCTGGCCACAATTTTCTCCAGGCAGAGTTCAAAGTCCTGGTAGTCACTCCCTCCCAAGCCTTACCTATAAGGTTTACACAATGCAGCATATGGAAATGTTTTTTCCAAAATTCTCTTAGGGTTATATTCATGTCTGTGGTCACATCAAAGCACTTTTGACACATTGCTTTGGTGTAGAGTTTTTTAAAGTTGGAAATGACCTGCTGGTCCATGGGCTGGAGGAGAGGAGTGGTATTAGGGGGCAAGAACTTCACTTTGATGAATTTAAACTCCTCCTCAATTTTCTCTACCAAGTTTGGAGGATGACAAGGAGCATTGTCCATTATCAGGAGGCACTTAAGTGGCAAATTATTGTCCAATAGATATTTCTTCACACTGGGGCCAAACACGCCATTGAACCAATCTAAGAAAATGTCCTTTGTGACCCATGTCTTTTTGTTAGACTTCCACATCACACACAAGTTAGACTTGCTGACATCGCATCTACCAAACACTCGGGGATTTTCAAAAAGATACACCAGTAAAGGCTTCACTTTGCAATCACCACTGGCATTAGCCCAAAGCATCAAAGTTAGCCTGTCTTTCATAGGCTTATGTCCTGGCTGTGCCTTTTCCTCCTGAGTAATGTAGGTCCTGTTGGGCATTTTCTTCCAAAACAGGCCTGTTTCATCACAATTAAACACTTGTTGGGGGAGGAATTGTTCAGCCTCTAGGTACTCCTGGAATTCAGGCACATATTTTTCAGCCGCACTTTTGTCACAACTGGCTGCCTCACCATGCCTCACAACACTATGTACGTATGCCACTTCGATTCTTAAATTTGTAAAACCAGCCTCTGCTGGCTTTAAATTCGCTCACTTCATCACTTGTTGCAGGCATTTTCTTAACGAGATCATCATGCAACTGCCTTGCTTTTTCACATATTATTACCTCCGAAACAGTATCTCCTGCTAACTGTTTCTCGTTGATCCACACCAACAACAACCTTTCCACATCTTCCAGCACTTGTGGTCTGTGTTTTGTGATCACACATGAACCTTTTGCAACAACAGCTTCCTTGATATTACTTGAATTTTTCTTGGCCACAATGGTAGCGATGGTAGAAAAGGGTTTACCATACAGCCTGGCCTGCTCACTGATACGCACTCCACTTTCATATTTTTCTATTATCTCCTTCTTCAGTTCTATCGTACATGTATTTCTGTTCCTCTTTGCCACAGGCTTACCACTAGGATCTTTCCTTTGACCCATGGTAGCTTATCTAGCAGTTGCAAGCACTAAAAACAGTGGAATAATGACAATATACTGGTATGAATGCGTGGGTGTGGGTGGGTAGTCGCTCTCGCTTGTAAACAATAGCACACTGACGCTCCCTGGAGTGCGCGCTCAGCTGGGCGCCAAGCGGACACGTCCGGTACAAATGTCGTTACACGAAGCAAACATCGTAAATCACAATCAAATTTTTTACGTTATAAATATCGGTTATCGAAAATAACGTAAAATGATAGCATCGTAAGTCGGGGTACCACTGTATCTGAATACATTCACCTCCTCCATACTCTCTCCCTCCAATCTGATATCCAATCTTCCTCATCACCTTACTCTTTCCTATATTCACTTTCAATTTTCTTCTTTTACACACCCTACCAAATTCATCCACCAACCTCTTTTAAACCCACACCTCTTGCCAAGACCCTCGCATTCACTTCTCTTAAAACCCCATCTATAAATATATTGAACAACCACGGTGACATCACGCATCCTTGTCTAAGGTCCACTTTTACTGGGAAATAGTCCCCGCTCCCTCCTACACACACTAACCTAAGCCTCACTATACTCATAAAAACTTTTCACTGCTTTCAGTAACGTACCTCCTATTCCATACACCTGCAATATCTGCCACATTGCCTCCCTATCCACCCTATCATATGCCTTTTCCAAATCCATAAATGCCACAAAAACCTTTTTACCCTTATCTAAATACTGTTCACCTATATGTTTCACTGTAAACACTTGGTCTACACACCCCCTACCTTTCCTAAAGCCCCCTTGTTCATCTGGTATCCTGCTCTCCATCTTACTCTTAATTTTTTCAATAATAACTCTAACATACACTTTACCTGGTATACTCAACAGACTTTTCTTCTTCTTTCAACAAATCGGCCGCTTCCCACCAAGGCGGGGTGGCCCAAAGAGAAAAACAAAAGTTTCTCTTTTTAACTTTAGTAATGTATACAGGAGAAGGGGTTACTAGCCCCTTGCTCCCGGCATTTTAGTCGACTCTTACGACACGCATGGCTTACGGAGGAAGAATTCTGTTCCACTTCCCCATGGAGAACTCCACAGACTTATTCCACTATAATTTTTGCACTCTCTTTTGTCCCCTTTGCCTTTATACAAAGGAACAATACACACTCTCTGCCAGTCCCTAGGTACCTTACCCTCTAACATACATTTATTAAATAATAGCACCAACCACTCCAAAACTATATCCCCACCTGCTTTTAACATTTCTATCTTTATCCCATCAATCCCAGCTGCCTTACCCCCTTTCATTCTACCCACTGCCTCACGAACTTCCCCCACACTCACAACTGGCTCTGCCACACTCCTACAAGATGTTATTCCTCCTTGCCCTATACACGAAATCACAGCTTCCCTGTCTTCATCAACATTTAACAACTCCTCAAAATATTCCCTCCATCTTCCCGATACCTCTAACTCTCCATTTTATAACTCTCATCTCCTATTTTTAACTATCAAATCCATTTGTTCTCTAGGCTTCCTCAACTTATTAATCTCACTCCAAAACTTTTTCTTATTTTCAACAAAATTTGTTGATAACATCTCACCCACTCTCTCATTTGCTCTCTTTTTACATTGCTTCACCACTCTCTTAACCTCTCTTTTTCTCTCCATATACTCTTCCCTCCTTGCATCACTTCTACTTTGTAAAAACCTCTCATATGCTAACTTTTTCTCCCTTACTACTCTCTTTACATCATCATTCCACCAATCGCTCTTCTTCCCTCCGGCACCCACTTTCCTGTAACCACAAACTTCTGCTGAACACTCTAACACTACATTCTTTAACCTACCCCATACATCTTCGACCCATTGCCTACACTCTCACTAGCCCATCTATCCTCCAATAGTTGTCTATATCTTACCCTAACTGCCTCCTCTTTTAGTTTATAAACCTTCACCTCTCTCTTACTGCTTCCATTTTCCTTGTATCCCATCTACCTTTTACTCCCACTTTAGCTACAACTAAAAAGTGATCTGATATATATGTGGCCCCTTTATAAACATGTACATCCTGAAGGCTACTCAACAATTTTTTATCTACCAATACATAGTCCAACAAACTACTGTCATTATGCCTTACATCATATCTTGTATACTTATTTATCCTCTTTATCTTAAAATATGTATTACCTATAACTAAACCCCTTTCTATACAAAGTTCAATCAAAGGGCTCCCATTATCATTTACACTTGACACCCCAAACTTACCTACCACACCCTCTCTACATGTTTCTCCTACTTTAGCATTTTGGTCCCCTACCACAATTACTCTCTCACTTGGTTCAAAAGTTCCTATACATTCGCATAACATCTCCCAAAATCTCTCTCTCTCCTCTACACTCCTCTCTTCTCCAGGTGCATACATGCTTATTATGACCCACTTTTCGCATCCAACCCTTATTTTAATCCACATAATCCTTGAATTTACACATTTAAATTCCCTCTTCTCCTTCCATAACTGATCCTTCAACATTATTGCTACCCCTTCCTTAGGTCTAACTCTCTCAGATACTCCTGACTTAATCCCATTTATTTCTCCCCACTGAAACTCGCTTACCCCCTTCAGCTTTGTTTTGCTTAGGGCCAGGACATCCAACTTCTTTTCATTCATAACATCAGCAATCATCTCTTTCTTATCATCTGCACTACATCCACGCACATTCAAACATCCCAGTTTTATAATGTTTTTCCTCTTCCTTTTTTAGTAAATGTGTACAGGAGAAGGGGTTACTAGCCCATTGCAAGTCTACATCAAGATTTTGTAATTACAATTTAAATCATGAATTGAAGTACAAAGAGAGCCACAATCATGCCATGGCATTATGGGCAGACTAAATCTAATGGCTTATAGACTACTTAATGCTAGAGAAATTGATTAGGTTTGCTTTATTAAACATTAGCTTATGTTTATAGCAGATAATAAGTTTACTCAAATTAAAATCTGAGGATATTACATTGTGACAAGGTGAAAGTGTTTTGTAGGATGGTTACATCAATAGTAAATACTGAAGTTATATTATGCGATAATAACACTGAGCACTGTTGAAGGTAGTTTACAGTACGAGTATTTAGTTTAGGGTAAGTAGGTGGTTTTTGAGAAGAGTCTTAAATTGATGTTCAGACCAGGTTATTTTAGTATTTACTGGTAATGATTATTATTATTATAATCAAATAGAAGCGCTAAACCACAGGGGTTATACAGCGCAGCAGGTTATTGTAGGATGCAGGGAGAGTGGGTTGTAAGAGGGAGATGGACGATTAGTAGGGTATGGAGTGCAAGATGACGGTGGATAGTGCAGGGATGGAGGGTAGCAAGAGATCGAGGTAGAAGGGACTGAGGGAGGTGCTAGAGGTATAATCTTCAGAGTTTGTGTAGTAAGTCAGTTTCTGTCAAAAAGTCAATGAGAGAGTCAGGATTAAAGGAGGGTCCATCTGCAAGAAGGGAAGGTAAAGAAAGGGCCACAGAGCGAAGACGTCGTTGGAGGTAAATTCTGCGTGCTCGTTGATAGAGTAGGCAGTCCAACAGGATATGTCGAACAGACACTGGAACCTGACAATGCTCACAGAGAGGGGCAGGGAGCCTCTCCATGAGATACCCGTGAGTAAGACAAGTGTGGCCAATGCGAAGACGGGAGAGAGTAGTCTCCCAACCTCGACATTGGTGACAAGAAGGCCAGAAACCTATAACCGGTTTAATAGAATGAAGTTTGTTATTCAGTAGGTCAGACCAGCGTTGTTGCCAACGGGTGCGAAGGTGGATAGCAATGACCGCAAAATAGTCCATGAAAGGAACACCTCTATATGAAACTAGAA
>WNWK01057727.1:0-10655 GCA_009830355.1 Cherax destructor
CCATAGGACACAAATTTACATACTACACATGGTAAAACAGTTTCCCCTAAATAACGCTTTTCTTTAAAAAAATCTCTTTTAAGTAAACTCAAACATTGAGTACTGAAAAAATAATTAATGCCGACTTATCTTCTCTCAACTTCTCGACAAAAATGAAAATAAAATTACTTAAACTAGAACCTCAGGCCCCTCCCCGGGGTATCAGGCGGGAAAACCCCAGTGATTCAGCAGACTCCCGGGGGAAAATCAGGAACATCGTGGGTGACGCCCGGGTGACTTCTGGGGGAAAAAAAAGGATGTCATGGGGTAAAATCGCGAAGTGACATCAGTGGGTGACGTCGGGGGCCCCAAACATCGTGACGTCGCAGGGGTGACGTCATGGGTTGATGAGGCGAACCCCCCTGGTCCCCGTGGGGGGTGGCCTTTCCCCGGTACACAGTTCGGGAAAAAATTACAAGGAAATTCCGAAAACAGGGATAGAGGGGGGCGTGAATGGTGTATGGGTGTGGCGGGGGACACTGGGGGGAGCGTGGTGTCTGGGGAGGCAAAAGCCCCCGGCCTTCTCTCCCCCTACCCTTTTTAAGGGAACACCCCAAGGAAACACCACTAAAACCCCTCTGGGGAATGCTGGGGAAAAAGTCTTTTGCTGAACAACAACAGAGAACAGCCCCGGGAATACTGCCGTGAAGGGGAAAAGCATGGGGCGTGTTTTAAGTCAGTGACGCCATTTTTTGGGGAAAGACAAATTGGGTAATCCTGCATGCCTGGGCCCCGGGTGCTGAGATTTGCGACAGCATCAGGTCTTTAGAAAACGGATGTTCGCAGAGACTGATGAAGTGGTGATAACTTTTTCTTCCTCCCCCCCCACATCAGCTGGGAAAAATTCAATTTAAGATATTTTTTGGGTTTCTTAGGAGGTTTGAAATGAAACTTGGAGGCTTCTTCTTTTTTAAAAATGGGGGAAAGGTCTGTCTGGCCATGGGAGGGCCATCCCAAAAGGGAGGAGGCCCCTTGACTGGGGGAAAATGGGGGCCAATGAAGTCGGGGGCGGGGGTGGTAGACTGGGTACCCTGGGGGTTGCCCCCCGGCGAATACTATAAAAAGTGGCAGAAAAAGAACTCAGCGGCGACAGCATGGGCTGTCTATGCAAAAATCAGGCTTTAAAATTTCAATAGAATTTGGGGGAAAAATTTAAAGGAAATTTTGGAAAATTTCAAGGAGAAATTTACAATTTCAAGGAAAATTTAGGACAATTTTTAATTTTAAAAAATTTTATATTGAATTTGGGAAAAAAATTTATGGAAATTTCGGAAAATTTAAGGAGAATTTCGGGGGAATTTATGGATATTTCGGCAATTTCAAGGAGAATTTGGGACAATTTCAAGGATAATTTTAGTGGAATTTCGTACAATTTAAGGAAATTTGGACAATTTCAAGGAGAATTCGGACAATTTCAAGGGGGAAATTTGGGGAAATTTCGGGGAAATTTTAAAGTGGAATTTGGACAACAAAAGGGAATTTGGGCAATTTAAGGGGAATTCGGCAATTTCGGAGAATCTCGACAATTTCAATGAAAATTTCGGACAATTTGGGGGAATCTCGACAATTTCAAAAATTTTCGAAAAATTTAAAGGGGAATTTTGGACAAATTTAAGGAAAATTTGGACAATTTCAAGGAGAATGTGGACAATTTCAAGATATAATTTGGACAATTTCAATGAGTTTTTTAGGAAAATTTCAGAAAATTTGGGGCAATTTCAAAAAAATTTGGGAAAATTTTTAAATTAAAATTTGGAAATTTTTTTGAATTTGAAAAAAAATTGAGAATTTGGGGCAATTTCAAGGAAAATTTGGGGAAGTTTCAAGTAGAAAAGTGGGCAATCTAAAAGGAAATTTTGGGGGCAATTTAAGAAATTTGGACAATTTAAAGGGAAAAATTTAGGAAATTTAAAGAAATTTGGGGCAATTTCAAGGAATTTCGGAAAATTTTTTAAGAAAAATTGGACAATTTAAAAGGGGGGAATTCGGGAAATTTCAAAAATTTGGGGCAAAAAAATTTGGACTTTTTAAGGAAATTCGGGAAAATTTAAAAAAAAATTTGGGGCAATTTAAAGGGGGAATTCCTTAAGGGGGGAATTTTTGGAAAATTTTTGGGGGAAATTTAAAAAGGGGAATTTGGCAATTTCAAGGAATTTTGAAATTTAAAGAATTTGGGAAAAATTTTTAAAGGGAATTTGGTTAAAAGAATCGGCAATTTCAAGGAATTCGGAAATTTAAAGGGGAAATTGGGACAATTTCATGAAAATTCGGGAAAATTTTTAAGGAAATTGGGGAAATTTTAAAAATTTCAGAATTTAAGAAATTTGGGGGCAATTTAAGGAAATTTCAGGACAATTTCAAGGAAAATTTTGGAAATTTCAAGAAATTTCAGGAAATTTCAAGAAAATTTGAAAATTTCAAGGAAAATTTCGGAAACCTGGGGAATTCGGAAAATTTTTAAAGAAAAATTTGGGGGGCAATTTAAAAGAATTTTGGACAATTTCAATAAAATTCCCCCGGAAAATTTTTTGGGGAGAATAGGAACCTTTTTTAAAAAAATTTTGGGGGAAAAATTTTAGTTTTAGATACTTTTTTTTTAAAAATTGGCTACCTTGTCTTTTCCCCATTTTGTAAACATACCAAAAATCAAAAAAAACCCCCAAAAAATCCCCAATTGTCCTATTTTGGGGTTTTTTCCTTGCGTTGTTCTGTTTTTGGTTTTATAGAATCACCTTCTTATGTTTTGATCCAAATAACCTTCCCCTATTAAATGACTTACTAACCCCCTAAAACAACGTTTTTTCTAACTAGAACGGCTAAACACCCCCCAAAAACCCCCAAAATAACTTTTTTTAAATTTGTCGATCTTTAAGCAAACATTTTTGACCTCAGCATTATTAAACTCATTCCCCAAAGGCCCCCGGAAACCCCCTTTTGTGGTTGCGGGGGCAAGTCTAAAAACCTGGGCCCCCCCCTCTTGCTTCTGCTTAAAAAAATTTTGCTCCCCCTGCTCCATGAGTTTTTCCTTCTTAAAACTCTTTGGTTCCTTTCCCGCCAGTATGTCCATCATTCTCTCACTGGGGAAAAAGGTTAAAAAATCATCTACAGATATCTATCCTTTTTCCTTTTTTGCCAAAAATTTGTGAGCCAACAAAATTCACAGCTTATTTTTAAACCAACTTGAATGTAAAAATACATAAGAGATAAATGGAGAATATATAATAGCTAAATTTAAATCAAATACCAAAAAAAACCCCTCACGGGGCCCCCTTTAATTGAATTCCCCCAAAACCCCCCGAAACAGCCCTTTTAAAAAATAAAAAACCCCAAGAAAACTCCCAAGCCCCCGTCCCCCTCTATTAGCCCCTTTTGGCCCCCCACAATATCCCCTTAAAAAACAGGGATAATCACAAACAATACCCAGCCCCCCTCCCCCAACCCCTTTTTTTATAACAAAATTTGGGGAAATTCCCCCAAGACTACAAAAATTTTAAACCCAGACCATAATAAAAAAAACTAAAAAAACCCTTTTAAAAACAAAAACAAACATTGTTTTTAAAAAAAGTAGACAATTTTCCCCTTATTATTATTATTTTGTTTTTTTATTATTATTATTATTATTATTATTATTATTTTTTATTATCACACTTGGGGGTTTTTAAAAAAAAATTATTAATCAATTAGTACCCGGGGAAAAAAAGTTTTATCACCCCGATTTTTTAAAAAAATTTAACCCCCCTTTAAAACCAATTTTTAATAAACACTCCAAAAAAAAATAAACAAATCCCAAAAAAATTAAAAAACCCCAAAACAAATTTTGCATATAAACCCTTTTTATATAAGCATCTATATAAAAAAGGGACAGAAGGGGGCAAATAACGAGAACAAAAAAAACGCTACTCATAAACCCCCAGATTTAAAAAGGTAAAAAAAATTTTATTTGAACAGATTACAAACCCAAAAATGATAAAAAAATGACCGGAAAAAACCCCACCCCGAAATTCTAGGAACTAAAAAATCCCAAACAGAACAATAAATTTAAAAAACCA
The DNA here is from genome assembly GCA_009830355.1 of Cherax destructor. Classification (NCBI taxonomy): domain Eukaryota; kingdom Metazoa; phylum Arthropoda; class Malacostraca; order Decapoda; family Parastacidae; genus Cherax; species Cherax destructor. Next base: position 4,089 of record WNWK01057727.1, read on the forward strand.
AAAATGAACCCTACCCCCCCTTTAAAAAAAAAACAAACTCAATGATTTCTTCCCCACTAAAAAGTAAAAAACAAAAATCCCAAGTTCAAATTACCTAAACGACTATCTCACTGGCACCCCTCAGAACACATATTCCTAGCCCCCCAACCCTTTTGGTTTTTTTTTAATCAACACATTAAAAAACAAAGCAGGTGACCTAAAAAATTTTCCCCCTTTTTATCAAAAAAAACCCCTCAAGGGGTTTCTCACCAATTATTCAACACTCTTTAACAAATTATTTTAATCCTCCCTTCCCCCCAAAATCAAAATGGGGGTCACCCCTATTCAAAGGGGGGTCAAAAAAAGGGGCCTGAATAACTACAGGCCGATATCTAACTTACCCCCCTTTCTCCAAAATTTTTTTAAAAATTAATTCATAGACAAAATTTCCTACCTCACCCCAGCAACTTTTTCAACCCCTTCAATTTGGTTTGGCCAATAAAAATAAAAATTTTATCCCCCTATCCCCCTTTAGAAAAAATTTTTTCCCCCTTTTTAAAAAAGGGCCCCTAATCTTATTTTTTTTCGTAAATTTTATACATTTAAAACTATGATCTTTTTCCCCAAAATTATCACACTATGGTAAAGAGGTCCAAAACCCACCAAAAAAACATACGGGGGGAACAGAAACAAAATGTTTTTTAAAAAATGGGCAAACCCAAACAAACCGTAGGTGTCCCAAAAAATGTTCTTGGCCCCCTACTCTTTCTCATTTTTTTAAAAACCTCCCAAAATCATTTTTAAAAATAAAACCCCCTATTTTTTCAGAGGGCCACTCCTTTTCTCTCTAAGCCCAGACACACTAGCCCCTGCAAATACTAAATTTGGGGAAAAAATCTCCCCGGATGATGACCAACAAACTTACTCTCAATATTGAAAAAAACCCCCATTTTTTCAGTTTGGGAAAAAAACCAAAAACCCACCTCCTTGTTAAAGGGCCCCCCCATCACAAAACTCCAGGGGAAAAATTTCTTGAACCCCTTTTTTACAGTGGCCTCAAAATTTCAGACACATATACAACAAATCTCCAAGAAAGTCCCCAAGACCGGGGGGAAACTATCCAAAAATACGGTCTATTTTCCCCAAACCGCTCTCTTTTCCCCTTATCCTCACTCTTTTCCCCCCCCACCTCCCCCCAGGGAAAACTGTGGGGGGGGGGTCTACATCAATAACTCATCTCAAAAACCCCTTTTTAAAAAAAAAATTCAGTTAAAAAAGATAAAAAAATTTCACCCAGGCAACATACTCCCCCCAAATTAAAAACCAAACCCCCTTCTCACCATACAAGAAAAACCCATATTTTTTCCCGTCCTTTTACACTTAAAAGAACACCCCCAAAAAAAAATTTTAAAACCCAACTCAAACTTCTCCTTCCCAAATTTTTTTAAAGGACACATGACCATAACACGGGGCCAGATCACTCCCCCGATGTTCCGGGGGTCCATCTAACACTTTTAAAAAAAATCAATCAATAAAAAGCACAAAAAATTTAAAATTATTTTTTATTTAAAAAAGCCTACCTTAATTTTTAAAACGATCAAAAAACCACCTTCTCACCCAAAGCTAATTTTAGTATCAAACTTTTTCCCCAAAAAGGGTAGAATAATCACAACGAAAAACCCCACTAATCAATTGAATCAAAAAACCGTTATAATATTAATTTTTTAACTAATTATTTCCCAAAAATTACATTATAATTTCCAATAAACTAACCAAGGAATTTTGTTTTAAATTATCTCACTCAATTAGTTGCATTGCTACAATTAATTAAAATTTTTCAACATATTAAAATTTATAACTTTTATATGCCTTTCTTATTTTATTAAACCCCAAACTTTTTTAATTTTTCTAGGAAAAAAATCCCCAAGGGGAAAAAAATGTTTTTGGATATTGGGGGCTTTTGTAATTCATTAATAACTAAATAATATTAATAACTATTATATCTTTTTTACCATATATAATTGTTTTAATTCTTTTAAAAAAATTTTTGAAACTGTTTTTTTTGGGGGAATTTAAAGGGAATTCCAGGACAATTTCAAAAAGGGAATTTGGGGGAATTTCTTGGAAAAATTTCGGGGGAATTTCAAGGGGGAATTCCCCGGGCAATTTCAATGAGAATTTCAAAAGGTAATTTCATGGAGAATCTCAGGGGAAATTTCAATGAGAATTTCTGGACAATTTCAAGGAGAATTTCAGGACAATATCAAAGAATTTCAGACAATTTTAAGGGAAAAATTTGGACAATTTCAGGTTCCCTACAATTTCAAAATTTCGGACAATTTCAAAAAGAATTTCGAGACATTTTTAAAGAATCTAGACAATTTCAAAAAAATTTTGGGCAATTTCGAAATTTGGGGAAAATTTTAAGGGGAATTTCGGAACAATTTCAAGGAAATTTGGGGGAATTTCAAAATATTCCGGACAAATTAAGGGTAAATTTTGACAATTTCATGGAATTCCGGACAATTTCAAAAAAAAAAATTAGGCAATTTTTTAAAGGGAATTTTTGGGGCAATTTAAAAATTTCCCGGACAATTTCAAAAAGGGGTTGGGGGCAATTTCAAGGGGGAAATTTTGGAAAAATTTAAAAAAATTTCGGGGGAATTTCTGATGAATTCCTGGACAATTTGAAGGAGAATTTTGGGACAATTTCAAGGAGAATTTCTGTACAATTTCAAGGAGAATTTCGGGACAATTTCAAGGAGAATTTCGGGACAATTTAAAGGAAAATTTCGGGATAATCTAAAGTAGAATTCCAGGACAATTTCAAGAAGAATTCCGGGACAATTTAAAGGAGAATTTTGGGACAATTTCAATGAGAATTCCAGGACAATTTTAAGGAGCATTTCGGGACAATTTCAAAGATAATTTCGGGATAATTTCAAGGAGAAATCCGGTACAATTTCAAGGAGAATTACTAGACAATTTCAAGGAGAATTTCGAGACAATTTCATGGAGAATCTCGGGGCAATTTCAATGAGAATTTTAGGACAAATTCAAGGAAAATTTAAGGACAATTTCATGGAGTATTTCTGGACAATTTCAAGGAGAATTTCGGGACAATTTCAAGGATAATTTCGGGACAATTTCAAGGAGAATTCCTGTATAATTTCAAGGAGAATTTCCGGACAATTTCGAGGATAATTTCGGGACAATTTCGAGTAGAATTCCTGTACAATTTCAAAAAGAATTTCGCGACAATTTCAATGAGAATTCCAGGACAATTTCAGGGAGAATACCAGAACCTTTTCAATGAGAATTTCGGGATAATTTCACGGAGAATTCCGGGACAATTTAAAGGAGAATTCTGGGAGAATTTCAAGGAGAATTTTGGGAAATTTCTTGGAGAATTTCGGGACAATTTCAAGGAGAATTCCGGGACAATTTCAATGAGAATTTCGGGACAATTTCAAAGAGAATCTCGGAACAATTTCAAAGAATCTTTCGAGACAATTTCAATGAGAATTTCGTGACAATTTCAAGGAGAATTTCTGGACAAATTCAAGGAGTATTTCGGGACAATTTCAAGGATAATTTCGGGACAATTTCGAGGAGAATTCCGGACAATTTCAAGGAAATTTGGGACAATTTCAAGGAGAATTCGGTGACAATTTCAAGGAGAATCTCAGGACAATTTCAATGAGAATTTTGAGACAATTTCAAGGAGAATTTCTTGGACAATTTGAAAAAAATTCGAGACAATTTCAATGAGAATTTCGGGACAATTTCAAGGAGAATTTCGGAACAATTTCAAGGAGAATTTCGGGACAATTTCATAAAGAATTCCGGGACAATTTCAAGGAGAATTCCGGGACAATTTCAAGGAGAATTCCGGGACAATTTCAAGGAGAATTCCGGGACAATTTCAAGGAGAATTTCGGGACAATTTCATATCGAATTTCGGGAAAATTTGAAGGAGAATTCCGGGACAATTTCAAAGAGAATTTCGGGACAATTTCAAGGAGAATCTCGGGACAATTTCAATGAGAATTTTTGGACAAATTAAAGGAGAATTTCGAGATAATTTCAAGGATAATTTCGGGACAATTTCAAAGAGAATCTCAGGACAATTTCAAAGAAAATTTCGGGACAATTTCAATGAGAATTTCGGGAAAATTTCAAGGAGAATTTCGGAACAATTTCAAGGAGAATGTCGGTACAATTTCAAGGAAAATTTAGGGACAATTTCAAGTTGAATTTCAGAACAATTTCATATTGAATTTCGGGAAAATTTCATGGTGAATTTCGAGACAATTTCAAGGAGAATTTCGGGACAATTTCATGGAGTATTTCTGGACAATTTCAAGGAGAATTTCGGGACAATTTCAAGGATAATTTCGGGAAAATTTCAAAGAGAATTCCTGTACAATTTCAAGGAGAATTTCGGGACAGTTTCGAGGACAATTTTGAGTAGAATTTCGGTACAATTTCAAGAAGAATTTCGGGACAATTTCAAGGAGAATTCCGGGACAATTTCAGGGAGAATCTCGGGACAATTTCAATGAAAATTTCGAGACAATTTCAAGGAGAATCTCGGAACAATTTCAAGGAAAATTTCGAAACAATTTCAAGGGGAATTTCGGGACAATTTCAAGGATAATTTCGGACAATTTCAAGGAGAATGTCGGTACAATTTCAAGATATAATTTCGGGACAATTTCAATGAGATTTTCAGGAAAATTTCAAGGAAAATTTCGGGACAATTTCAAGGAAAATTTCGGGACAATTTCAAGTTGAATTTCGGGACAATTTCATATTGAATTTGAAAAAAAATTCATTGAGAATTTCGGGACAATTTCAAGGAGAATTTAGGGACAGTTTCAAGTAGAATGTCGAGACAATCTCAAGGAGAATTTCGGGACAATTTCATTGAGAATTTCGGGACAATTTCAAGGAGAATTTCAAAACAATTTCAAGTAGAATGCCGGGACAATCTCAAGGAGAATTTCGGGATAATTTCAAGAAAAAATTCGGGATAATTTCAAGAAAAAATTCGGGACAATTTCAAGGAGAATTCCGGGACAATTTTATGGAGAGTTTCGGGAAAATTTAAAAAAATTGGGAAAATTTCAAGAGAATTCCGGGGAATTTTAAAAAAAATTTGGGACAATTCGGAGAATTCCGGACAATTTCAAGGAGAATTTGAGACAATTTCAAAGGAGAATTTCGGACAATTTCAAGGAAAATTTCGGGAAATTTCAAAAGGGGAATTTCGGGAAATTAAAAGAGAATTCCGGGACAATTTCAAGGAAAATTTGGGATAATCTGAAGTAGAATTCCAGGACAATTTCAAGAAAATTCTGGACCATTTCAAAAAATTTTGGGACAATTTCAATGAGAATTCCGGCAATTTTTAGGAGAATACCAGAACCTTTTAATAGAATTGGATAATTTCAATGGAGAATTCCGGGACAAATTTAAAGGGGGAATTCTGGGGGAAAATTTTAAGGGAATTTGGAAATTTCTGGAAATTTCGGACAATTTCAAGGAGAATTCGGGACAATTTCAATGAGAATTTCGGACAATTTCAAAGAATTCGGAACAATTTAAAGAATTTTGGCAATTTCAAGAGAATTTCGGACAATTTCAAGGAGAATTTTGGCAATTCAAGGAGATTTGGACAATTTCAAGGGATAATTTTGGACAATTTCGAGAGAATTCCCGGGACAATTTTCAAGGAAATTTCGGGGCAATTTCAAGGAGAATTCCGGACAATTTCAAGGAGAATTTCAGGACAATTTCAATGAGAATTTTAGGGCAATTTCAAGGGGGGAATTACCGGAAAACCTTTTTAAGAGAATTTCGGGAAATTTTAAAAAATTTTGAACTTTTAAAGGAAATTGGGCTAAAAAATTGGGCCAAATTTTTCCCAAATTTTTGGAAACCAAATTTTTAAAGGGTTCTGGGGCAATTTCCCAAGGGGAAAATTTTTGGGGAAATTTCTATTTTTAATTTTTAAAATTTTGGGGTTCCGGTTTTTAAAAAAATTTAAATTTAAAGAATCCACAAAATTTAAAAGGAATTTTAAAATTGGGGTTTTTTGATAAATTTTTAAATTTAAATTTGGGGCTTTAAAAGGGAACCCCAACAACAAAGAAAATTTTTTACAACAAGAGAACGGGTTTTAAAAACTAACAAATTTTAAGGGGAAAAAAGTCGGCAAAAAAAATTTTTGGGGCAATTTTTTGTTTCAGTTTCCCCCTTTAATTTAAAACAGGTGTTTTAGCCTTTCAAAAAATTTTTAAAATTTTTTTATTTTTAAAAAATTTTAAAGAATTTTTTGGACCTTTCCCCAAATAATTTTAAAACAAAGGGGTTCCACCCAATTTTTAAAAGAAATTCCCCCGGGCGTTTTAAAGGCCAAAATTTTAAATTTTTTACCAAATTTTTAAAAAATTTCGGGGAAATTTCAAAGAATTCCACCTTTTAAAACTCACAAAATTTCAATGCCAAAAATTTGGCTTTTAAAGGGGAAAAAAAACCAACAATTTTTAAAGGAAAAATTTTAAACCCTTTTCAAGGGGTTTG
>WNWK01057728.1:0-10655 GCA_009830355.1 Cherax destructor
AAGAACTAAATTTTAAAAAAATTTCTCTTATACTTTAAAAAGATATATTTTTCATTTATGATAATGTAAAATAAAATTTTAAAAAAGAACCCTAGAAAATTTTCCTAACCATTATAACAAGCCAATTTAATTTTAATCCATCTAAATATATTTTAGATAAGTTTACAAATGAAATATTTTTTTTTCGTTACTTCAGAATGATTTTTGTAAATTTTGCATACACAAATTTTAGCTTGTTATTCGGCAAAAAAGGGGCGTTGCTATTTAAGCCAAAATGCAAGTTTTATATTCGGAAAACATTATATATTACTGCAGCAGGCCCATGCCTGGGGCCCAAAATCGCACCCACAATGTCCCTGTCAAATAATCTTAAACAACACAAGGTTTTCCCTTCAGTGACGCTATAGTTTGTTCCACCACACCAAACCGGTGTTTCCTATATCTTTTCTAAATCTAATTTGTTTCTAACTTGAACCCATTATTGCGAGTCCTATCTTGGTTAGATATTTTAACATTATTTTATCCCATTTATTTATTCCCCTTCCATTTATTCAACTTATTCCCCTAATTCTACCCTTCCCAGAGTGCAAATTCATGCCCTCAGTCTAGTAGGAAAGATTGCGAACATGGGATCAATTTTCTTCTTCTGTTTATGTTTTCCAGCGCATGTATGTTCATTCTGAAACAGGCCACAACTCCACAAAATCTAATGAGGCTTTTACCATGGATATATAAAGTTGGTATAACACAAGGACTATAATATGTATACTTTAGAACATAAATGAGACGCAGGGAATCAGGGCTACTCCTCAATTATATTATAAAAAGTTTAAAAACTCAAAGTTGACAAAATGGGGACGGTCCATATAACTTTCGATCTCTCTCTCTCTCTCTCTCTCTCTCTCTCTCTTTCAAACTTAAAAAAAGTTGGGGTTCAGGACCTTTGAGGCGCTCACATTAGTTCATTAATTCATCCAACAGTTAAGACCTCTATGTATTTTGTTAAATAACATCCATAAAAGATGTGAGGACAGTATTGTAAACAGAGAACACACATTTTTTGAAGACTGCCATTATTCCATGGCATCATGTTTTTTTATAATATCTTTTTTCGCCCTATTATCTCAAAAGTCTTGGTTACATTTTTTGGGAAAAAAATGGCTCATTGTCCCCAAATATGATTACAAAGAGCATTCCAGGACAAGACTTTGTCAACAATGCTTCCCTGTGCATATTAGTTTAAAACCTCTGGCAACTTGTTTTTTAACATTTGTTTTACTGTGCTCTACAAACCGCTAAGTCGCCTGATATTAAAGTTTGAAATCGTTAATAATTAACTTCGTTTATACCTGTAACCAGTTTCGAGGACTTCCCCTTACCCCGACCGGGCCAATTACACAGAAAAAAGTTGTGTGAATAGTTTTTGACAAAGCTTTTGGCCTTGTATTTTTTTTAATCGGGTAAGACTGAGACCAACCTTAATGAAGGATATAAAAAGAGCTTCGTGAGAGCAGAGGAGATAATATAGTGAATGTGATTCTGGCTACAAGGAACCCACAACATGGCGTCGTATATTCCCGTATAAGGTGTATTAATACCTGAGAGGATGTTTCCGGAGGTCAACGTCCCCGGGGCCTGGACCAGACCGGGCCTCGGGAAACCTGATCTAAAGGTCTCCCCACAAGGATAAAATCCACCCTGAAACTGGTCGGGGAAGGTTACAGATGTGTGGCTTCTTCCAATAGCTGCTGCCATGTTAGCCCAAGAGAGAGAGAGGAGAGAGAGAGAGAGAAAGAGACTGGGGCTTTCCCCTTTTGGGCCCAGGGAGCTCACTACTACCACAAAGGGGCCTCCTGCAGTCCAGCAGTTATTTTTTTCATACATTATATTTTTATTATCCGAGCTTCCTACATAACATTCATTTTAGGCATCGGGGTTTCAAAATTTTTTAGCCCTTAGGGGCAATTTTTAGCTACTATGTAAAGGACACATCAAGTTATTTTTATACCTCCAACGCAACCGCGCCACAAACCTGTGGGGTGAGTCCCCACAAGACCTGCTGACAAGGCACGAGTGGGGGGGTATCCCCACAATCACCTGCTGATAAGGCAGGTGAAGGGGGAAGGGAATCCACCACATTTTGCCTCCGACAAGCATGGGTGGAGGGTCCCCACACCGCTTATTTTAAAAATCATCGGAAAAAAAAAAAATTTTACATTACATTTTAACAATTATAATTTGACTTACGATAAGAGAAACAAATTAAACAACGGCGGATTATTCTGCTAATTGATATAATTATGCATAATTGATGGTAGCCACCAGGGCACAGCCACATTGATAATCCACAGTGAATAACGGGGAGAGGGGAGGTCGGGAGGGGGGTACATGAGACAGGGAAAGGTAGGAATGGTAAGAGGGGGGGAAGCAACACGAAAATAAAGTATATTAACGGCACCAAGTGGCAGAGGGAAGAAAAAGTGGTAGTGAGGAAAAGTGGAAAAAAGAGAGGCAGGTGGGAAAGGAAACAATACGGAGATGTAAACACCAGAATGACAGAAGACGGGGAAGGAAGATACAGGGGGTAATACAAAACAAGGTAGGAAGGGGAGCAACAAAACAAAGGAATGAAGGGGGAGGCAACACAAGCAAAAGGGGAGGTAGGAGCAACACAGAAACAAGGGAGAGAGGGAGCAACACAGAAACAAGGGAGGGAGGGAGCAACACAGAAACAAAGGGGGAGGGAGGGGAAACAGCAAGGGAGGGAGGGAAACAGAAACAAGGGAGGGAGGGAGCAACACAGAAACAAGGGAGGGAGGGAGCAACACAGAAACAAGGGAGGGAGGGAGCAACACAGAAACAAGGGAGGGAGGGACAACACAGAAACAAGGGAGGGAGGGAGCAACACAGAAACAAGGGAGGGAGGGAGCAACACAGAAACAAGGGAGGTAGGGAGCAACACAGAAACAAGGGAGGGAGGGAGCAACACAGAAACAAGGGAGGGAGGGAGCAACACAGAAACAAGGGAAGGGAGGAGCAACACAGAAACAAGGGAGGAGGGAGCAACACAGAAACAAGGAGGAGGGAGCAACACAACAAGGGAAGGAGGGAGCAAATAGAAACAAGGAAGGGAACATAGAAACAAGGAAGGTAGGGAGCAACATAGAAACAAGGGAGGGAGGGAACAACATAGAAACAAGGGAGGAAACAACATAGAAGAAGGGAGAGAGCAACACAGAAGACAGGGAGAGAGGGGACAACATAGAAATAAGTGTAGGTGCAACAAAGGAATCAAGGAATAGAGGGAGGGGTGGAAGATTGTAAGGAGGGAGGTGGGTAGGAACATAAGAACACAGAGGAACAAGTTCACGCGTGAGAGGTAAACAAACATGTACCTCTTGGTGCCAACAACTCGTCACAGGAGTCAACATTTTAGCATCTCAGTCTGTCAATACAAATACAAACGTTCACTTAACAAACGTCAACATCCATATCTTTACCAACACCTTCATGACACATCTGTACCTTGTCAACTGTGACTACTTCAACTAATAATTTAATAGCAATAAAGGCAACACTTGCTACTTTCACTTGACAGCGTCAGGAGAAGTGACCTGTATCCGGGCAGTGATCACACAGGTGTTCCTCTCCACACTACCAGCTAGAGCACAGCAAAGGGCGTCACCCGCCCCCACCTGGCCACCTCTAAGGTCACCGCATTAGCGGGGTCGCCTCAAACACATACGCAGTCCCCGCTTCCCCATCCCGGCACCTTTTCATCTCCCTCCACCTCCACATACGTTAGAAAAGGTTCTAGGGAAAATATGGTTATACAAATGCTTAAAAACTTCAGCCGTGCTGAAAATACACCAGTGTTAGTCAACGTGTCCTTACAATGCGTGTATCTAATGTTAATTACCAAAAACCAGCGAACGACCTGAAATTTGCAGCTAAACTGCTCAAGTGATGTTTGAACTACTGAGTTGAGGTTAAATAAACTGAATCTAACAATTTTTGATGAGAGAAGGGCGAGAGGACATATAATAACTTCCAAGATATTCAGACGATTGGCCAGAGCACAAACCTCCTGTTTGAAATGAAAGGCACAGGGGAGAGATGGCACATATGGAAGTTGAATACACAGATTACAGGGAAGTTAGGAAGTATTTATTTAACTTCAGGATGGTAAGTAAGCAGAATGAGATGGATGAAGAAGTTGCGGAGACAAACGTCCTACACAGTTTCAAGGGTAAGTATAATAGAGCCTAAGAGTCCGGAACCAGCAATGGTCAATGGCGACTATTAGAAACAGCGAGGAACCGAGTCTCGACCCCTACAAACACAACTGGGTGAGTACACACAATCATTGATCCACGATACATCAACATATTTTTTAGATGGAAAAGTAGACACAAATATGGTGTATGGGTGTATGTGGGAAACAGTCAGTTTGCAACACTAGGGCTGAAAACAGTAAATTTATAAAAGAAATTCATCATAAATTTACAAATAAAGACAATGGATCAGGTCAGCAAACAAAGGGAGACAGTAGAGGGAAACAAGAGACTAGCTCCCTTAAGGTTTACTATACTAATAGCAGGAGTGTAAGAAATAAGATAGATGAGTTAAGATTAATTGCAAGTGCAGGAAACATAGATATTATTGCTATAACAGAGACCTGGCTCAATCTGAAAGATAGAGAGTTGCTTCTGAATGTCACAGGCTATAAATTATTCCACACTGATAGGGTCAACAGGAAGGGTGGTGGAGTAGCGATGTATGTCGAGACAATTTAAACTGTTGTGTTAGACAAGATATAAAATTAGAAGCGTCAGCCACTGAATCTGTTTGGTTACAGCTTCTTGAAGGCCGTGTAAAACTTATTTTGGGGGTGATTTACAGGCCCTCAAATCTTATAGGGAGTGCAGTAAACTTCTATGGGATGAAATTGTAAGGCATCTACACATGAAAATGTTGTGCTGATGGGAGATTTCAACTTTAGACAAATTGACTGGAGCAATTTGACAGGAAATTTAAGTCAAGTGACTTTCTTGATACGATTCAGGATTGTTTTTTGAAACAGTTGGTGACAGAACCAACTAGAGGAAATAACCTGCTAGACTTGGTTCTTGCCAGCGGGAATCGCTAATTAATAATCTTGAGGTTAATGATGAGCTTGGGGAAAGTGATCACAAATCACTCAGTTTTAATATATCATGGAATTACCCTAATAATGACAATCAAGTTCTGTCCCTGACTTCCGCCTGGCTGATTTCATAGGACTGAAAATTACCTGGGTGGGCTGAACTGGAATGACCTGACAGTGGGTCAGGTAGGTGGTGATTGCCAATATGACGTTTTCAGAGAATAGTTCTAGCTGCTCAGACAACTTATGTTCCTATTAGGAAATCAGATCAAACAAAAATGATCCTAAATGGATGAACAATAGATTAAAACATCTCATTGGTCAAAAGAGAGGCATATATAGGCGAATCAAAAGGGAGAGGGCAATTAAGTAATCAGTATATTCAGTTAAAGAGAAATAAAAAGGGAATAAGAAAAGCAAAAAGAGACTATGAGGTTAAAGTTGAAGAGAATCGAAAACTAACCAAAAGGATTTTTCAGGTATAGAAGTAAGATTAGGGACAAGATAGGCCCACTCAAAAGTTACTCAGGTCAGCTCACTGTCAGTGATAAGGAAATGTGTAGAATTTTAACACTTACTTCCTCTCAGTTTTTACACAGGAAGAAAATAGCGATATTCCAGAAATAATAAATTATGTAGACCAGGACGATAGTAAACTATGCACGATCAGGGTCAAAGTGACATGGTCCTTAGACAAATAGATAAATTAAAACCTAACAAACCCCCAGGCCCTGATGAACTGTATGCAAGGGTTCCAAAGGAATGTAAAGAGGAGCTTAGCAAACCTATGGCTAATCTTTTCAACATATCACTGCAAACTGGCATGGTGCCAGATAAGTGGAAAATTGCAAATGTAATACCTATTTTCAAAGCAGGAGACAGGTCCTTAGCTTGAACTATAGACCAATAAGCCTAACCTCAATAGTGGGAAAATTTATGGAATCAATAATTGCCGAGGCAATTCCAGCCATCTTGAAAAGCATAAATTAATCAACGAATCTCAGCACGGTTTTTACAAAGGGGCGTTCCTGCCTTACAAATTTAATAACTTTTTCACTAAGGTATTTGAGGAGGTAGATCATGGTAATGAATATGATATTGGTATATGGACTTCAGTAAGGCTTTGATAGAGTCCCACATCAGAGACTATTGAGGAAAATTAAGGCACACGGAATAGGAGGAGAAATTTTTCCTGGATAGAGGCATGGTTGAAATAGGCAGCAGAGAGTTTGCATAAATGGGGAAAAATCAGAGTGGGGAAGCGTCACAAGTGGTGTTCCACAGGGGTCAGTATTGGGCCCCTTGTTGTTCACAATCTACATAAACGACATAGATGAGGGAATAAACAGCGACATAAGCAAGTTTGCCGATGACACCAAAATAGGCCGTCCAATTCATTCAAATGAGGACATTAGAGCACTCCAGGAAGATTTGAATAGACTGATGCAGTGGTCGGAGAAGTGGCAGATGCAGTTTAATATAGATAAATGCAAAGTTCTAAATATTGGACAGGACAATAACATGCCACATATAAACTAAATAATGTAGATCTTAATACTACTGATTGCGAAAAGGATTTAGGAGTTCTGGTTAGCAGTAATCTAAAACCAAGACAGCAGTGCATAAGTGTTCGCAATAAAGCAAACAGAATCCTTGGCTTCATATCCAAGAAGCATAAATAATAGGAGTCCTCAGGTTGTTCTTCAACTCTATATCTCCTTGGTTAGGCCTCATCTAGATTATGCTGCACAGTTTTGGTCACCGTATTACAGAATGGATATAAATGCTCTGGAAAACGTACAAAGGAGGATGACTAAGTTGATTCCATGTATCAGAAATCTTCCTATGAGGAAGACTGAGGGTCCTGAATCTGCACTCTCTAGAAAGGCGTAGAATTAGGGGGATATGATTGAGGTATATAAATGGAAAACAGGAATAAATAAAGGGGATGTAAATAGCGTGCTAAAAATATCTTGTATTGACAGGACTCGAAGCAATGGCTTAAGTTGGATAAATTCAGATTCAGAAGGGATATAGGAAACAATTGGTTTGGTAATAGAGTTGTCGATGAGTGGAACAAACTCCCGAGTACAGTTATAGAGGCTAAAACGTTGTGTAGTTTAAAATAGGCTAGATAAATATATGAGTGGGTGCGGGTGGGTGTGAGTTGTACCTGACTAGTTTGTGCTACTAGGTCAGATGCCGTGCTCCTTCCTTAAGTGAATGTAACCTGACCTGGCTGGGTCAGGGCATTGGCTTAAGCCGGCGGGACTTGGACCTGCCTCGCATGGGCCAGTAGGCCTGCTGCAGTGTTCCTTCTTTCTTATGTTCTTATGTTCTTATAATGCACTATAATGTGATCCTTTATTGACAACTTTTCGCTCACAAGTAACTAAAAGATGCACAGCTCATCGACAGGAAGAAGAATTTAGAGAGCAGGATCTTAAGGTTATTAGTCATCTGTATATCCAACAATTTAAAACTTGATTGCTATCCTACATAGCAACAGACCTACTGGGCCATGCCTGGAGGGTCCTTCTCAAAACCAACTTTTTCTCAGCAACCAACATTCATCACCTGATCCTTCACGTCACTATGCTACTTATATATACGTACTCTCTGCTCAGGTAGATCTGTTTGTGACGATAAAGCCCACTTGTGGGCGAAACGTTGTCAATAAAGGCTCGTATTGTGTCTACTTTTCCATCGTGTCGACATTTTATGCCATTTATCTCCATATTGTCAACATAACACGAAGCTGCTGACAACACGAATATCTCACAAATGAAAGAAACCAAGAAAAAAGTCCAGAGACAATAAAAGAGCTTCAAGAGGACGTGATCAACTGCCAGAACATGGCAGAAGAAACCAGACATATCAGTTAGGAAGAATATATCTATTTCCATGACGTCAGACATCACACCCAGAATATCACCTTAGATATACTTAAAGTGGCACCTAAGTTCCCCCATCTTCTAATAACATGTTTATTTTTCCACTATAATCTACATTGTCCATAATTACTATCGCATTTGCTTTATCTGTTTCGTAAAGTGAAGTCCAGGATCTTTCCTTAATTCATGGTATAACTTAACAAATCTTTGACTGTGCTCAGACCTCTACAACAACAATTGTCATCAAAGATTTGTTAAGTTGGTAAATTAGACACATATGCAACACTTGGGTATCTTTATTGAGGAAACGTTTCGCCACACAGTGGCTTCATCATCCATAAAGGGAAACGTGAAGAACAGGAGGAGTGTGAGGTTGTCAGTCCCTCAATCTTGAGTCGATGTTGTCAGTCCATCAATCTTGAATTAAGGAAAATCTTGAATTAAGGAAAGATCCTGGACTTCACCTTACGAAACGGATAAAGCAAATGCGATAGTAATTATGGACAAGGTAGATTATAGTGGAAAAATAAACATGTTATAGAAGTTGGGGAACAGGTGCCCCTAAAGTGGGTACCTGCAAACAAGGTAGCAGTGTAAGCATGTACCACCAGTATTCAGTCCTCACCTAATCAAACATGCTACTTTCTCCCCAGATTTTCTCATACTGAAAGGCGTACCTGTGGTGGGCTTCGAGGTAGTTCTACCCTTGCAACCCTGCCTGAGAACATGCCTCCTTGTGACTGGTGATCTGCCAGGCGTGCTGCTAGCGGCTCGCAAGCCTAAAAATCATCACAGTCTGGCTGATCATGAACTACAATGAACAGTTATGAAAGCAACATATACCTCGTACTACCGGAGAAAAAATATATCAGAAAGGATATGATTACTACCTACAAAATACTCTGAGATATAAGCAAGCTAAAACGAATATAACAAAGGACCAGAGCAAACAAAGGGAGACAGATGGAAGTTAAATACACAAATGAACAATAGGAATCTTGAAGGTTTTCCATGTGGGGAAGTGAAAAGAAATACTGGTAGCCAGTAGCTAGTGGAACAACACTGGTAGCCAGTAGCTAGTGGAGTCAACACTGGTAGCCAGTAGCTAGTGGAGACAACACTGGTAGCCAGTAGCTAGTGGAGACAACACTGGTAGCCAGTAGCTAGTGGAGTCAACACTGGTAGCCAGAAGCTAGTGGAGTCAACACTGGTAGCCAGTAGCTAGTGGAGTCAACACTGGTAGCCAGTAGTTAGTGGAGTCAACACTGGTAGCCTGAAGGTTACCTAAAGACTATTCCAGTTGTCAACCAGGCCTTCTGGTTGACGGCCAGATCAACCAGGTTGTTGGTACTAGCCACACAGTTCAAAGTTTGTACCACAGTCCGCCTATGGAAAAATACTCCCAATGAAAAGCAGGGATGCAAATACCACACTAAGAGATAGCTCAATTTGAATAAAGGGACTAAAGTTTTTCAACATCTTCCCTTCATACAAGTTCGTCACATCAGCCAGGCTGTGGTACATACACTGCACTGCGTGCAGCCAGCATCCACAGCTTTGTTGATCAGGCCATCAGTTAAGACCCTTCGTACAGTTACAGTATGGAATTACCAACAAGCCCCAGCTCTAGTAGGAGCAACCCAAAATACTACCTTCTAAATCATTCCTGACCATGTGAGTTATGGTACCTATGTCGTGCCGCAAACATCAACAGCCTGATTGTATTATATACTGACAAGAAAGAAAGTGGAATGAGCTAGATGTGGAAATAAAAGTAAACTCCATATATAGTTTCAAAACAAGATATAACATGAGGCCAAGAGCTGTTAGTTTAAGCTGAGAGTCACAAGTCGAGCTTCCAACTCCACATTATAGTCATGTATCGGATATTTGCATCCGCATCCGCATCTGCGGAACATCCGCACAATTTCTTACATCCGTATCCGCATTTCACAGCAAACAGATATCCGTATATACATCCACATCCGAAATCCGCGGAACATCTGCAATATTTCTTACATCCGCATCCGCATAACATCCGCACAATTTCTTACATCCGCATCCGCATTCGCATCCGTAAAATGAGTAAGACATCCGTATACACCCGCATACCGGATATCTAA
Organism: Cherax destructor; assembly: GCA_009830355.1. Lineage (NCBI taxonomy): Eukaryota > Metazoa > Arthropoda > Malacostraca > Decapoda > Parastacidae > Cherax > Cherax destructor. The sequence continues at coordinate 10,164 of WNWK01057728.1, forward strand.
ATTTTTCACATCCGATACATCCCTCTACCACAAGCACACTACACCCACGTCAAACAAAGACCATTCTACACCACAAGCACACCATACCCACGTCAAACAAAGACCATTCTACACCACAAGCACACTACACCCACGTCAAACAAAGACCATTCTACACCACAAGCACACCATACCCACGTCAAACAAAGACCATTCTACACCACAAGCACACCACACCCGTCAAACAAAGACCATTCTACACCACAAGCACACCACACCCACGTCAAACAAAGACCATTCTACACCACAAGCACACATACCCACGTCAAACAAAGACCATTCTTACACCACAAGCACACTACACCCACGTCAAACAAAGACCATTCTACACCACAAGCACACCACACCCACGTCAAACAAAGACCATTCTAACCACAAGCACACCATACCACGTCAAACAAAGACCATTCTACACCACAAGCACACCACCCACGTCAAACAAAACCACACCCA
>WNWK01057729.1:0-10655 GCA_009830355.1 Cherax destructor
CAGAGATCAGTGTTTGTGAATATTTCGCCTGCTCTTGCGAATTCCTAGCATTGTAAAAATCTCTAGTTGTGTCGATGCATGCAGGGGATGAGATGAAAAGCTGTAAGCCTTCCTGCCTGAAAGCTGGCTGCCTTGGAATAACGTCTAGCGAAAGCTGGATGCCAAGGTATTGGACCAGTGTGGTACGGTCGGTAAAGCACTGCGTACCTTGTCATGAGGTTCGTAGGTTCGAGTCTCCGTCGGCCAGAGATCAGTGTTTATATATATATATATATATATATATATATATATATATATATATATATTGTTGGACCCATAGCCTCGGAAAAGTGGATAAAAAGGCTTCAAGGAAGAATATTTTGATTTTTTCCTGAAGCCATTTGAATATTTCACTTCCCCTAATACCCCATCTTTTTTTTTTTTTTACCAATAGGTATATTTTATTACATAATATGGTACAAAAGATTTAAGAGATACATTGTTGATATTAAGATGCATATATAGTACACGAGGTGTGAGAGATACATGTCTTGTACATATTGTTACATGTTTGTCACTGATTATAATGCGAAAATCTCATCCAGCTCCTCCGAGTTGGGGCGCGTGCCCAGAATACAGCATGCATTACCCTGTTGAGTCTTTTGCCTAGCTCCTTGAGGAACTTAGATGCACTCTTTTCCCATGAGCCAAGGGTCTCTGAGCCTATGGGAACAAACATATAATGATGGACAAGTTCTCCATATTTTCTCGACTTCTGGGACTCCCTGAAGCTGACAGCTGCCCCTCCTTCATCCCTGGTGTATTGGAGATAGGTATCAGCCAAGGTAGATGCACATGTGTAGTCCCCCACCACCTGCTTGCCGTCTGTCCAGGCTTGAAGGGTGATACCATCTGGACGCTTTTGGCTGCCATCAGATCTGCATAGTTGGGGTGGCTCCCTTACTGCTGGGCATCCGGCTGTTGTGAGGCTCCTCTTGATAATGTTATTAACCTCTTCATATCTTGCAATCTTTCCCTCGGATTTACGACACACAAGACCATGGTACCCGAATCGGTCTGCTGCTTTACTGCCACAAATACATCTGTGTTCGGCGAGAATAGGGGCGGCAAGTCGAAGGGCAACACCAATGCATATATATATATATATATAGGTAAAACTTGCGATTTTGGCTTAAATAGCAACGCTCACCTTGCCATATAAGACAAGTGAAAATTTGTGTATGCAATAATTTCGCCAAAATCATTCTGAACATAACGAAAAAAAAATATTTCATTGTGTTTGTTTATTATTAAATTAATGTTAACGTATCTAAAATATATTTAGTTGGGTTAGGCTAAATTAAATTGCGCTTGTTGTAATAAGGTTAGGTAGGTTTTCAAAGTTTCTCTTGGTACAAAATTATAAATTCTTACATTAACATAAATGAAAAAAATATATCTTTAAACGTATAAGAGAAAATTTTAGAAAGGATTTAATTTTAGATGAGTTCTTGCTAATTGACCAGTTTTACCTAATCGGCACGACTATATATATATATATATATATATATATATATATATATATATATATATATATATATTATATATATATATATATATATATATATATATATATATAAAATATATATATATATACTATATACATACATATATATATATATATATATATATATATATATATATATATATATATATATATATATATATATATATATGTAAACAGAAGGTTCCGACTGTCGGACTATCAATTTACAGACCGCGGTTCGATTCCCTTCATCCACCCTTATGTTTATTCGTTGATAGTTGTTTATTACGATTTAATTTGAGTTCAAAGACGATGTGGGCTTGAGGGAGCGCAAGAATAGATCTTGTATTAAAGCTCTTTGGCCAAAGGAAGCACTTAATTTGGGTTTCAGTTGGTGTCTCTGGTGGAATATAACATAGAAAGTATTAGTTCAGATTCGTTTTTGTTTGAGGACTGGGTAGTCGAGACGGTAGATTGTCGGAATGTTAAGTTACGGATCGCGGTTCGAACCCCTGAGCCTCCCTTCTGTTATAAGTGTTGTGATTGAGTCTGCATGGGTAATGGAAGGCTTAATTTTAAATTAGATATATTGTACGAATTACGTCCTTTTTGCTAAAATGTCAGATAATCTGGAACAATATGTTAAAAAAGACAATAGAAAATCAAAGAAATGAACGTGAAAAAAACTATTTCCTTGCATTACAATGTATTTCGATAATTTGTTACAAAAAAAAAAAACGGAGATATTACAAACTTATTAATATGAAAATTTCCTTTTGAAAAAAATGCAGAAACCCCTAAATTTCATGTAATAGAGGATTTTTGTCAGCTGTGAGCGGAACGAGTAATGATTCAAAACATCATTCCCTGACCAGCGACAATACTGGTCAGACGTCGGCGCACTGCCTCCTGGTGGCGACACAGTGAAGCTGTTATTTTCACCAACATGGTGTTGGCAAGCAGGAGGAGGGTGAACACTGTGTGTATTGACGTTGTTAGAGGGGCGATTTACCCAGCTACAGCTGCTACAGTCTTACCAATCCTCTTAAGGGATACATATAAGATCGATACAGCGAATCTTTACGGTGTGGCACTAAATGGAATGACAAGGGTCTTTGTCAAGTTGTTGACAACGCAAGTGTATGAGAAACTAGTAGACACATATCAAGAGCGTGTTCTTACTGCCAACGCGGGAATGGAGGTGAGGTTAAAGGATGTATCAAGGTCATATACTTGGGTGAGGGTGAGAAATGTCCCATTTCAGGCAGATCAAGTGGATATTGTTACTGTGTTTAAAGAATATGGAATAGTCCATGCATCCGTGGAGAGCGTGCCTAGGTCCCATCCCATCCATCTAAGTTCCTTCTCCATAGAATACTTAGGGCCTGTGAGAGGGGTTTCTTGCAGTTCTTAATGAACACAGAGTTCCACGAGTCTGGGCCTGGGGCTGAGTGCATTGGCATGTTGTCAATGACTTTCTCAAAGTCTAGTGGAGTTAGGGTTATGTCTGAAATTTGGCATACATTGACAGGGTTTTGAGGCTCCTTCATAAAAAATATTATTTGGATTGTCTATCTTTACACTAATTTCTTTACACTCATTTCTTTGTTGCCATCTGTGTAGAATCCGTCTTGTTTGAGCAGGGGCCCTATACAAGATGTGGATTTTGCCTTGTTTTTGGCATATGAAAGGAAATATTTTGAATTTCTTCCAATTTCACTAATCACTTTTAGCTCATCTTGTCTCTCCTGGATCCTGTATGAGTCCTTTAACTTATGCTCAATAGTTTTCACTTCCATGTTTAACGCTTCCTTCCATGTTTCAGATAATCTAGCATTCTTGAGGAGCTCAGTGATTCTTCGCCTTCTCCTGTAGAGAGAGCGTCTCTCTCTCTCCAGCTTACTTCTTCTCTTCTTTTTTCTTAGGGAATATGCTTTGAACATACTTCAGCTACCAGAAAGTTGATATTTTCAAGGCACTGGTTAGGGTCCATGTTATTTAAGATATCTTCCCAACATGTTTCATTTTGTTAAATTAGACACATATGCAACACTTGGGTATCTTTATTGAGGAAACGTTTCGCCACACAGTGGCTTCATCAGTCCAATACAAAGTAGAAAGGTGTAAGGAGAGGAGGAGTTTGAGGTTATCAGTCCCTCGGCCTGGAGTCGATGTGTTCAGTCCATCAATCTTGTTTGAAGTTAAATTTGGTGAAGGTACCCTCATAGCTGTATGCATTTTGCTGATCAGAACTCCTTTGCACGTAAGTCTGGACTTTGATTAGATTGTGATCAGAATTAGTTGTTTTTGATATTGTTATGTTTCTTACCAGGTCCTCATTATTTGTGAAAATAAAGTCTAAAGTGTTCTCCAGTCTTGTTGGCTCCACTATCTGCTGACTTAGGGTGTGTTTACTGCAGAAATTCAGCAGCTCATGTGAGTGTGACTTTTCATCTGAGCTGCCTCCAGGGATTATTTCTGCTACAACATTATTTGCTATATTCTTCCATTTTGTATGTCTTAGATTGAAGTCACCAAGCAGCAAGATGTTTGGGGATGGGACTGGAAAGTTTTCCAGACAGTAGTCAATTTTCGATAGCTGTTCCTTGAACTGTTGGGAAGTTGCATTTGGTGGCTTATATACAAGTACAATGACTAAGTTTTGGTTCTCGATATTTATTGTCGGAACTTCAACTGCATAATTTGTGGTGTTCAGTATCTCTGTGCAAATAAGCGACTTTTTGACATACAGACCAACCCCCACTTGTTGCCTGTTCTTTCTGTCGCATCTGAAAAGGTTGTACCCAGGTATCCATATTTCATTATCAAAGTAATCTTTTGCGTGGGTCTCTGTGAAGGCTGCAAACATTGCATTTGACTCCCTAGAAGTCCACTGATGAAAGGTATTTTGTTGTTAGTGGATGGCTTAAGGCCCTGTATATTAGGAAATATAAAAGAGGTCGTGTTGCATGTTTGTTGGGGATATTTTATTGTTGGCATCAGTAGTTGTGAGTCCGGAGGGGCCACTGGCTGTGCCTCCAGTCCAACAAGGGTCCAAAGTGCTGAACTATTTTGGTTATTTCTTTCCATTTTCTTTCTTCGTTTCCTACCACTAAAAAATCACTTGGAGTGGAGTTGTCGTAACTACTGCAACTCCTATGACTTGTTTTACGGGGTGTGTACCTCCTGGCCCCCTTTAAATGGTATGCGAGGCAGTTGGTGTTGTAACATTGTTTTTTGAGGACTGAAGAATGACACATCTCAGGGTGGAAGAATTTGCAAGAGGTAGAACGACACACTCCTTTAGACAGGAGGTTGCGGCATTTTTTGGGATGCTCAAAGTTGCATGCCCCATTTGTTTTCCCTGATATTTCATGCTTACAGATGCCCCAAACAGAATTTGCACAATTTTGCTTTTGGGTGGATACAATTCGTACTGGATGTATTTCCAATTTGTGCAGATCCTAGAACTGCACTATAGTCTTGGACAGCCAAGCCAGAGACAACACCATCTATTTTCAGGAGGCCAACATTTTTCCTGGAAGAGGACTCCTCTACTACATCTGTAATAGGGGCTATGGCTGGGGAAGAATCTTTAGCCGAATCCGGATTTACACTATAGCTGGGGGCTGAATCTGGGTCAGCCCTAGAGCTGGGGGCTGAGCTAGCTGATTTTTTGTTTCCTGTTTTTTTTCCAGTGGGTGTCTATTGATTTTTGGGTGAACTGTTGTAGACTAGGCATTCTGAATGTTAAACTTGACTCCTCTCCCATCCTCCCTTGCTCTATATATTCTGGGTAGACTATTAAATAGTTCTTTGTTTTCATAAACAGTTCCACATCCTTATTGCAGATCAAGAAACACATTTCTAGATGGATGTCGTTTTTGGATGCAGTGTTTAATCTAGCACAGGAGACATGATGTTTTGTAAAACAAAGGTTGCAGGTGATTCCGGATTTTTTCCCAACAGCCTTTTCACATGTCGCACAGGTATAATGCACTGCAATCCTGCCTGTATCCTACTTGCAAACTAGGTACCACAAGAACCTGATTTTCACTTTACCTTTCTGCTCTGCACTCAGATGGTGGGGTGTTAGAGCATGGGTATGTGGAATGTATTTAATACATACTTACTATACTTTGAAAACATTTATGGTGTATAACGTCACACAGACGTTTCCAATTCCGGTATATTTCTGGAGCACCCCACATACACAAGTCAGGTACATGTTTTCATGCTAAGGTTAAGTTATTGTAGTGTGGGGTATATGGTGTTATTATGGTAGGCCTGTGTGGTTGCCTGGTAGCCCTGCCAGACGTAGCACATTACCCCAGGGTACATGGCACTTCTCTCATGTGATGCCACATTTTAGTGTAAAAACACTTCCATTATGTTTAATCACTATTCTTGAGTTGTCCCACTGACAATTTAGATTCACTAGGTCTTTCCACTATGTATCGGTATCCTAGTCATTTCATTATAAGTGGTAACCCAAACCTCTGTGTGTATACTTGACACATGTCAACACCTGGACGGGTATATTGCCCCACACTGCCACACTTCACTATTTTCTGTTGCTTTTATTTTATCACTCTGCTGTACACTAGTTAACACAAAGGATGTACACTATATTCAAGATGAACTTTTCTTTTCACTGCACTATACTGGGATCGTTATTTTATCATTCTCACGGCAGCTAGGCCTACGGTAATTTTCCCCTTACACTTTCATATGTGAAGCAAGTCTTTCGATACAGTATACACAGAACCACAGTATAATAATAATAATAATAATAATAATAATAATAATCTTTATTTCTACAAGTAAATGATACAACTTATACAGACCATTGCTGACATCAGTGACATACTATGTAGAAAGCCTCTAGTCATGCAGAGCATTTCGGGCAACTTAGGTTAATTTTGTCCCCAAGGACGCACCCAAATCAGTCGGCTAACACAGAGGTACCTATTTACTGCTAGGTAAACAGGAACAGCAGGTGTTTTACGGAAACACGCGTAATGTTCCCACCCGTACCAGGGTGGAGCTCACTGAGCTGAGCGCCCTACCAGTCGAGCTACGGATGCCTATCACTACATAATATCCAGCAGTACGGTATTCCAGACACTAATTTACGCGTATTAGTACAACATGCTTTGCGCTGCATTATGCCCGGCATCACATAATGTAGGATACTACAGTATGCCTGATACTACAATAAGCCTGGCACTATAATGTCTGACACTAGCAGAACGATCATCACTATATGTCTGACACTATATCCTGCAATACAACCTGTATACTGCTTCAGTATGCAGAGCATTACAGCATGCTTGACACTTCAGAATACCTAGCACTACAGTATAATTGATACTGTAGTGTATCTGGCACAACAGAATGCCTATTACTACGGTATGCCTGGTGCTAAACTGTGTCTTGCACTACAATATGTGAAATCCTTCAATATGTCTGTCACTACAGTATGCCTACCACTGTAGTATATCTAGCACTGCAGTATGCCTACCACTGTAGGACATCTAGCACTACAGTATGCCTACCACTGTAGTATATCTAGCACTGCAGTATGCCTACCACTGTAGGATATCTAGCACTACAGTATGCCTACCACTGCAGTATATCTAGCACTACAGTATGCCTACCACTGCAGTATATCTAGCACTACAGTATGCCTACCACTGCACTACAGTATGCCTACCACTGCAGTATATCTAGCACTACAGTATGCCTACCACTGCAGTATATCTAGCACTACAGTATGCCTGCCACAATGTTTTGTTCAGTATGTTTGAAACTGCATTTTACTAAAACTACTGTATGCCAGGCACTACAGCATGGCTATATTCCCGGCAGTATAGTATGCTCCGCACTTCAGTATGCTTGTATGCCTACAACTAGAATATTCTTAACCACTAACGGTGGGCTAGAGAAGAGTTGAATGCTTTTGTGAGAAATAATTGAGATTATTCAGGTGTCTGCCGATCCCGGCCGAGAGAAGCTCTTTTCCAAAAAATTATTAAAACTTTTCTCCAAAGTTTAACAAAAGTGCTCGATGACGGTAAAACTCCGCGGCGTCAACTGTTTCAAAGTCTTAACATTTTGTGTGGAGAAGGTGGCACCTCTTCCAGCAACTTGCCAAGAACCTCTTCTGGTGTCTTACACCTCCTTTAGTCCTTTTTCTGGTGTTTAATACCTACCCTGGTGTTTGACACCTACCCTGGTGTTTGATATCTACCCTGGTGTTTAATACCTACCCTGGTGTTTGATACCTACCCTGGTGTTTGATACCTACCCTGGTGTTTGATACCTACCCTGGTGTTTGATACCTACCCTGGTGTTTGATACCTACCCTGGTGTTTGACACCTACCCTGGTGTTTGACACCTACCCTGGTGTTTGACACCTACCCTGGTGTTTGACACCTACCCTGTGTTTGATACCTACCCTGGTGCTTGACACCTACCCTGGTGTTTGATACCTACCCTGGTGTTTGACACCTACCCTGGTGTTTGATACCTACCCTGGTGTTTGACACCTACCCTGGTGTTTGACACCTACCCTGGTGTTTGACACCTACCCTGGTGTTTGACACCTACCCTGGTGTTTGACACCTACCCTGGTGATTGACACCTACCCTGGTGTTTGATACCTACCCTGGTGTTTGTCACCTACCCTGGTGTTTGACACCTACCCTGGTGTTTGACACCTACACTGGTGTTTGACACCTACCCTGGTGTTTGATACCTACCCTGGTGTTTGATACCTACCCTGGTGTTTGTCACCTACCCTGGTGTTTGACACCTACCCTGGTGTTTGACACCTACCATGGTGTTTGACACCTACCATGGTGAATGACACCTTCCCTGGTGTTTGATACCTACCCTGGTGTTTGACACCTCCTGGTGTTGACACTACCCTGGTGTTTGACACCTACCCTGGTGTTTGACACCTACCCTGGTGTGACACCTACCCTGGTGTTTGCACTCCTGGTGTTTGACACCTACCCTGGTGCTTGACACCTACCCTGGTGTTTGACACCTACCCTGGTGTTTGTCACCTCCTTTAATTCTTTTCCTGGTGTTTGACACCTACCCTGGTGCTTGACACCTACCCTGGTGTTTGACACCTACCCTGGTGTTTGTCACCTTTAGTCCTTTTCCTGGTGTTTGACACCTACCCTGGTGTTTGACACCTACCCTGGTTTTTGTCACCTACCCTGGTGTTTGTCACCTCGTTTAGTCCTTTTCCTGGTGTTTGACACCTGCCCTGGTGTTTGACACCTACCCTGGTGTTTGTTACCTCCTTTAGTTCTTTTTCTGGTGTTTGACACCTGCCCTGGTGTTTGACACCTACCCTGGTGTTTGACACCTACTCTGGTGCTTGACACCTACCCTGGTGTTTGACACCTACCCTGGTGTTTGACACCTACCCTGGTGTTTGATACCTTCCCTGGTGTTTGATACCTACCCTGGTGTTTGATACCTACCCTGGTGTTTGATACCTACCCTGGTGTTTGATACCTACCCTAGTGTTTGATACCTACCCTGGTGTTTGATACCTACCCTGGTGTTTGACACCTACCCTGGTGTTTGATACCTACCCTGGTGTTTGATACCTACCCTGGTGTTTGATACCTACCCTGGTGTTTGATACCTACCCTGGTGTTTGATACCTACCCTGGTGTTTGATACCTACCCTGGTGTCTTACACCTACCCTGGTGTCTTACACCGACCCTGGTGTCTGACATCTTTGGCTCCTTGTGTGTCTGAAAATCCCCAGACTCTTCGTCTTGCATCAGCACCTCCCCAGGCTCTTCGTCTTGTGTTTGCACTTCCCCAAGGTCTTCCTCTTGTGTCTGCACCTCCCTAAGCTCTTCCTCTTGTGTCTGCACCTCCCTAAGCTCTTCTTCCTTGTCTGCACCTCCCCAGGCTCTTCGTCCTGTATCTACACCTCCCCAGGCTCTTCTGTTGTGTCTGGACCTCCCCTGCCTCTTCCTCTTGTGTCAGTACCTCTCCGGGTTTTTCGTCTTGCGTCATCACCTCCCCTGGCTCTTCCTCTTGTGTGTGCACCTCCCCAGGCTCTTCATCTTGTGTGTACACCTCCCCTGCCTCTTCCTCTTGTGTCAGTACCTCTCCGGGTTTTTCGTCTTGCGTCATCACCTCCCCTGGCTCTTCCTCTTGTGTGTGCACCTCCCAGGCTCTTCATCTTGTGTGTACACCTCCCCAGGCTCTTCCTCTTGTGCCAGCACCTCCCCAGACTCTTCCTCTTGTGTCAGCACCTCCCCAGACTCTTTCTCTTGTGTCAGCACCTTCCCAGGCTCTTCCTCTTGTGTCAACACCTCCCTAGACTCCTAAATCCCTTGGTGTGTATCACGTCGTACTTGTGTTACCATCGTTGTGGCCTCGCTGTCGTCCACACAGGTTTTCGGTAATATAATTGGCCCTGTCTTCCAACAAATCAATTCACTTTTCTCCTCGCTGCCTCACTTTCTAATTATTCATCCGTTTTTCCATTTTCACGGACACGCTATTGCCTTTTTGACCAGGCTAATATGCTCTTCGCCTCCCGAGTTTCCTCGCGATATTTTTCTAATTTATTTTTATTTACCAACTACTTTTTTCTCAGCTGCTCGAGCGAGATAAACTTTTAACCCTTTCAGGATCCGTGCCGTAGTACTACGGCTTTGAGTTTTGGGTCCAAACCGTAGTACTACGCCTAAATGCTAGTGGACTCAAATTCAGCACAAGAAGGCCGATAGGCCTACATCTAAGAAATGGGTCTCTGTGGTCAGTGAGCGCACTATACAAAAAATCTGGAAGCCCACATGGCAATATGGGAATGCCGCCTAAGTAGCTTTGTTCACCAATCCTGTACTCTCTCAGAGCAGTCCCACACCAAACCTGTACTCTCCCAGAGCAGTCCCACACCAAACCTGTACTCTCCCAGAGCAGTCCCACACCAAACCTGTACTCTCCCAGAGCAGTCCCACACCCATCCTGTACTCTCCCAGAGAAGTCCCACGCCCATCCTGTACTCTCCAGAGCAGTCCACACCCATCTTGTACTCTCCCAGAGCAGTCCCACACTCATCCTGTACTCTCCCAGAGAAGTCC